>CAAKHF010023932.1:0-14122 GCA_901007745.1 Hippocampus kuda | reverse complement strand
AGGGCCTTTTTTTATCCTAGACTTAAATTATTCTCAGAAGAGGATAGTTCGAGCGTGTTTTTTTTTCCCTCTCCCTACCTTGTGGTTTCCTTTCTGAAGTCTGACTGTAAATTTCCCCATTGCGGGACAAATAAAGGATATCTTATCTTAAAATCATTGTTCAATGAAAACAAGTCATGCATTGGGAAAACTCCCCAAAATGACTTGTTTTGTCAATATTCATTCCAAAGATAAGGAAAAAAATAATAATAACTCACTTTCTGATTTCTGATTTTGTGCACAAATGAAACATGGAGAGAACATATGACGGGCTTTGAAAGGCACACAGTTCCGCTACAGTCTGTTTGGCGAAGAAAATAGATGATTACTTGATAGTGTCCACCGTGATCCTGGAATGCAACTAACCGTGTATGAACATTGTTTCTGTCTGTTCAGAAGTCATTTTCAAAGTATAATTGGTCTTTTGTACCAGTTTTCCAATGGAATATCTTTGATTGAAGGTCATGAATCTGTTCAAGTGGAAAAAAATAATTAAAAAATAAATTGGTACTGGATTGCTTAGTGTTTGGTGTCCATGTAGCAACCGAGTAGACAACGACGTTCTACAATCTCCTGCAAACAAAGGGCTGAGTGAACTACCTTTATTTATTCAAAGCACCCAACAGGAACGTTAGATTTAAGAAAGAATATATAATATTTTTTATTACTAGTTTTGCACAAGTACATTTTGGGGCTCACATGTTACACTCCGCGGCCCGGTAGTCCAGTGGTTAGAGAGTCAACTTCACAGTGCAGAGGTACAGGGTTCAATTCCGGTGCCGATCTCCCTGTGTGGAGTTTGCATGTTCTCCCCGGGCCTGCGTGGGTTTTCTCCGGTTACCTCCCACATTCCAAAAATATGCATTGCTGGCTGATTGGACACTCTAAATTGTCCCTAGGTTTGAGTGTGAGCACGGATGGTTGTTTGTTTCTGTGTGCCCTGCGATTGGCTGGCAACCGGTTCAGGGTGTCCCCCGCCTACTGTCCGAAGACGGCCGGGATAGGCTCCGGCACCCCCCAACAACCCTAGTCAGGATAAAGCAGTTTGGAAAATGAATGAATGAATGCTTTCTGACAACAACCGAGCAATCAAACTTTCGCAAGGCAGGCAGGGTGAAGCGATACTCTGTCTTTGGTCTGAACGTTGCGTAAGGGTGGCCCTAATTCCTGGATGGTGGAGTTTTTCTCATCAAATGATAAGTTGATATCATCACAGGCCAATGTGAAGACATTTTCATGGACCAAAACGATTAAAAATGTCACTCAGCATCGCTGCACTACAACGAGCAGTGGCCATATGTATTCCAATAAGTACAGTTGGACACAGTGCACTGTCATCCATCCATTTTCTGAACCACTTATCCTCACAGCTATTAGTTCAGTCATAGTTCAGCTTGACAAAGCGTTTGCATGTTCTCCCCATTTCTGTGTGGGTTTTCTCTGGGTACTCTGGTTTCCTCCCACATTCCAAAAACCTGCACGGTAGGTGAATTGATCACTAAATTGTCTGTAGGTGTGATTGTGAGTGTGAATGTTTCTTTGTCTATGTGTGCACTGTGATTGGCTGGCAACCAGTTCAGTGTGTATCGCGCCTACTGTTCAAAGTCAGTTAGAATAGGCTAGTGAGTGCCTGGCTGTAGCAATCAGGCCCTAAAAGAAAGTCCGGTCTTATGCCTGATGGATGCGGGAGGACAGGGGGAAGAAAGCCGCAACCTGGGACACCCAGGACAGTCTTGGGTACCCTGGGGGACTTCACCAGCAGGGAAGAGATGGTTGGGAGGGTGTCTGGATGACTTCCATGGCTGGAAAGTCATTACCGAGATGTGCTACATGTCCAACAAGTTGGAGTGCACGGCGCCTCACTGTTCTTGAGACTGCCTCTGGACTTCAGGCACCATTAATACTGAAAGGTACCTACGGGTTCTGGACGAACAGATGCAGCCAACCATGCAAAGTCATTTTAAGGAGTGTCCCAGATTATTTCAACCAGACAATGTCAATCCACATTCTTCAAACATCATAGCTTCATAATAAAAGAGTACAAGTTCTAGGCTTGACCGCTCACCGTCCAGATCTATGCAAAATACGGCAATGAAGGTAGGGTTGTTGAGAAATTGAAGGATTCTACCTTCAACAATTAATCGAGTCCTCAGTTCCCAAACGCTAATTGGGTGTTCGCAACAGGAAAGGCGATGTAACAGAGTGGTAAACATGCGCCTGTCTGTTCTTTATTTATTTATTTATTTTTAACGATGTTTCCAAGCAGTGTCTTTTATTGAGTACTGCATTAGTCTCCAAAGCACGCCAGCAGCCCCCCCGACCCCCGCCCTCCACAAAAAATATTGATTAGTGGAATTAAACAAGAACTAATATACTCATAGATACAAATAGATACACACACACACACACGCACACCGCACAAGTGAGGGTTAGAGATCACAGGTTGAAGAAGCCAACAGTATCACATCATCTGTAACAAAAAGAGATTCAATACTGAGGCCACCAAAATGGACTCCCTCTGCGATAAAAAAGTCTCTCCATAAAGGTTATGAACAGAATGGCAGAGAAAGGGCAGTCTTGGGAGTCCAAGCCTCACGGGAAACAAATCCGACTTACTGCCGGCCTTGGTAGCCATTGGTGGATGGCTGTTCGGTGCGTTTTGGGATGGCCAGGGTCATATAATGGGAAAGGTTGAGGGGTGATGAAAAGAGGAGGTGGGTGTGGTGTAAATTGGATTCCAATATTAACAAGGTTTTTCATCTTGTCAGTGAAATCCAGGATGGAGTCATTCAGAGACTATTGTGTTTTATGCAGAGGTTTGAGTTACGTCCATCATGGTGATAAAGACTCCAGACTCTATCTGTTTTGTTGAAGTTTGAGTTAAATCCAGGCATGAGGAGGGGGGGAGGGGGGGGCGTCTGAGGTGATGTGGAAGATGCCCTTTGTTTGTGCTACGCCCTGCTAAATGCAGTGTGAAAAGACTTTCATTCTAAATAAATAAAGTTATGCATCGTCATTTCATTACAGTCGTTCATCTGTCCATTTGATGGATAAAAAAAAATATATATATATATATATATATATTTATATATTTTCAACAAATCTGTAGCCTCCAAAAAATTAAGGATGACCATTTTCTGATGATTTAACATACATTTACATTGCATAACATTTAATACAGAAAATGATATATTGTATCTAACCAAATCATAAAAACAGACTGTGATTAAAGGCAAAGATGTTAAGGCAGGGTTGTCAAACTCATTTCCCAATGTGGGCCACATACGGCCTCGGTAGATGTAAAATGGGCCGGACCATGAAAATTACACCATACTCTGCTATAAATAACCAAAATAATGTCTTTCCTTTGTTTTGGTCTAAAGAAGCACAAGAACATTAGAAAAATGTTGAAATTTAATAAACAGATCTTTTACAAAACATTTCATGAAGCTCCTTAGCATACAAAATCTAAATGTAATCCCTGCCTACACCTTACAAACTAAAGAGAGTGCTATTAAATGTGTAAAGAATAAAGTATTTACATGTCCTTGATCGCGTCTGCTGTGTTGGGTCTGTCTCAGGGACAGAATGAGGCTGCTGTTATCTTCTTCGCTGATCAAAACAATGTTGTCTTTTAATCTGATCAAAACAGACAAACTAGCGGATATTCCATGAATTGCCCCTTATTAAAAATATTAATTCCTTTTGTGCATTTTGTCACTTTTTAGTTATCCTGCGAGCCTGACCAAACCTCCTTGTGAGCCGGTTCCGGCCTGCGGGCTGTATGTTTGACACCACTGTGTTAAGGGATTACTAACATAGTTTTTGAAAAATAAATAAAATGGCTGATTGGGTGCGAACTTGTTAAGTACTATAAAATCTACATCTTGGTACCTTGGCATGTCACGTGCCCAATTGGTTCAAAAGAAAGTCTTTGTGAAAATGTATGCACAATTGACTTCCACTTAAAATAATAATAATACATTTATGTCATGATACTGTACGGTTTGTGTTCCAGTCTCAGGTGGGATTGGAAGGCGTTCCCACCAGAGCCGCACCTGTCATGAATCTTATTGACCATTCGTCTTAAAAAGAAATGCCACTTCGACTACTTGCTATTGGATTATTCAGCCTTGCTCATGACTCTTGTTCCAAGTGCCTGAATTTTCCAGACATTCAGGACATTGGCGTTGTAGTTCTTTTGTCAGATTTTGTTGGGATTTTTCATGTATGTAGTTCTTGTTTATAACATTATTCTCGGTGTGTATCATATGTGTATTGGATTGCCTTGCCCTTTTGTGACACACGTTTTGCATTTATCTTTGACCTTTTTGGTTTCTCTCGTTTAATCCTGGTTTGTTATCAGCAATATTGCCTTTAATTTAGAAGCATTCACATAAACTCCCTGATCTGTCCTTGGACCACAGTGAGCAACATCAACACATGTACACAGTGAATCAGAATCAGAATCGCCTCTATTGTCATTGTATAGCATACAACGAAATTTGGGTGCCAATCCTTAGTGCATTTCGAAAAAATAAATAAATAAAATAGAATAAAATAAACACAAAACTCAACAACACACAACAACAGCAGCAGTAGTGGTAGTGTGGAATGAGGCTTATATTGCACACAGGACACATATTGCACATGGAATGAAATGGCTCAGATATTGCTCATTTTTGCACAAGTGAGGTAGTGAGTTTAGGTTCAAAATGCAGTTGCTTTGATTATTTTCGGTGTTCATTTATTGCAGTAATGGCTCTTGGAAAAAAAACCTGTCTGCTTGGCCAAAACCAGTATCACCCTTGTCCAAAACCTGCAATCATAACAAGGTACATTATTTAGTATGTTCTAAAAAAAAAAAAAAAAACCTCAAATTACCTTTATGTATATCAAAATCAAACATATCATCGAATGGTGATTTAAGTTTGTTAGTTTTATTTGAAGGATAATTCATGAAACCAGTCTGTATAACTATGGTCATACATTGTCCACTCATAAATAAAGGAAAACATTTACTAAAACATAAACATTTGTGACCTTTGAAACGCGCGCAAGAGCCTCGTAAACTATGTCCATGTTTGGACTGCCTAAATGGAGTGGTCCGCGCGTCGCTAGAGCCTATCGTTTGTGGTGACTGTGAGTGAATGTTTGTCAATGTATGCATCAAACTACCGTAGAACAACGGTCGCACTCTCGGTCGCACCACTGAAACTGCAATGGAAATGGGAATCGTGTGGTGTCCTTCTTGTAGATTAGAATGGGGTGGAAATGAAGGAATGATAAAAGTGTGTGTGTGTGTGTGTGTGTGTGTGTGTGTGTGTGTGTGTGTGTGTGTGTGTGTGTGTGTGTGTGTGTGTGTGGGCGTGTGTGGTGCGCAACAGCTGTCATCGTGCACTGAGACAGGTGCGCGGGTGCGCAATCGCTCTCGTGAGCAGTTTAAAGGGAGCATTGGTTATCAGCATCTTTGGTTGTACTTTGTTGGTCCTACGTTTTGTTAAAAAACATTTTTTGTCAACTCTTATCTCTGTCTTCGCTTCTTTTCCAGAGTACTTTGGAATCCCAGACAATTGAGAGGGCACTTTAAAATGTTATGAGACTACAGCCTATCTCATAAAACATTTTATCAAAAAGCAGCCAAAGCTATGTCTTTAGATGCACCCCCCCCCTCCATATGCAAGTGCAATTCGAAAAGCTGGGATGTTGGCAATGGAACTGAAAAGTGAATTTACAAACCAGCAGATCACGTAAGTCATCAGCAGACCTCATTTCAACTCACATTTTGGAAAGGACCGCAGTGAGGGGAGAAGGGAATATGTAGGCCGCTGAGGTTATTGTGAAGTCAGCATGGGATAGGGCTTAACGCAGCTGCCTCACAGTCAGTAAATCTCTGTTGAAATATTCGCTGTGTGCAATAAATAAACATTTGTCCATGGAAGATCATTTAAGTTACGCAAAACTTTCAGAACTATAATGGCTTGTGCTTGTGAAGGCTCTCAGTCGTACAGGAAGGTTCCATTGAAGAAAGGGTTCCGTCAGTCGTCATCTGTACCTGTGGGTACAGGTACTGTGGGTACTGTGGGTACCACAGGTACAGATGACGACTGACGGAACCCTTTCTTCAATATAATGGCTTGTGAAAAAAAAAAATGTAACTTTCATGTAAATCATGCATCCAACAATGGATTTGGCAATTACCCCTTGCCATAGTTCAATTAGTGAACGTAGGCTGGATGAGATCGGTTCCCTAACAGGATGTAAATATGACAGTTATTTGAAATGAACAATTTTCCAAGAAAAAAAAAATCTGAATCTTCAGTCCTCAAACTCTCCCTGGCATGTAATTACTTTATGCATTGGATATTGCATTTAGTTTTTAATATTTCACACACCCCGTCTGCCATCACTCTCCCAACCTCAGTCTGCCCCGCCGCATGTCTTTAATTCTCATTTTCACTCCAAATGGCAAATCTTTGCAAGAAATTAGATATTGGCATAGCTGTCCATTTCCTTTCACACTACAATGAACAACTCTTGAGTTGGGGGTGAAACACGAGTCATGTCTCCTGTCAACCCACAAACATAGTGTCTTTGTCCTCTTTCAGTTTTACTTGAAACGCCCCGAGCATCCCACCTCCAAGACCACTCATCCTCACACATTCTGCTTCACCTTTCACATGCATTAAATCAAATGGAATACATTAAAATGGCATGCACAGCAGACAATAGCTTTTATGATTGCCTGTCATGTTCAGCCTGGTTGTGCTGCAAGGCCCCATAAAATGCCATTTGAATCACCTCATTTGATCAGGCCTTAGTACACAGGGAAAAAAAAAGGAAGGCGAGCAAGATTAGAGGGAGATATCAAGCGGAAATATGGTAGGTTGAGCATGGAAGGGTCGAAAATGGGGAAAAAGGAGAGCCTGTGTGATAGGAAAGATTTGGGCCAGGGTTTAAAAAAATATCTGAAAAAAAAGATCACAGAGAGAAAAAAAAGAGTTATTTTCAATTAGATTAAATAGTAATAGCACCTATAAATTAAAGTTATTGTGAACATGGGAAATGAGGGTTAAAAAGGTAACAGCGGGGGAGGAAAGAATGACAAGATTAAAAATGAAATGTGGCGAAAACGGTCAAAGTGTAAAGATTGGCAGAGTGAGAAAAGACAATGTGACAAAAAATGTGAAAAATGATGCTCATGAGAAAGCCACAGTAGGAACAAATAAAAGGGCTGCACACACCGACTTAATACCCGTATAGGAATCCCAGAAACCATTAAAAAGAGGGGCTGGCTGCCAGGACAAACATCAATCGCAGGACAATCATCCGCGCTCACAATTGTCATGATTTGGTTTGGGTCCAACAGGTGGCACTGTAGGGCTCCCCCTGCAGCTGCACACCTGTTGGTCATTAGGTAATTAGTGGCTTTAAAAGGACTCCCAGCCCGCCCACTCATTGTTGGGTCATTGTTTGCTCTTGGCTTCTGTCATGTTTGTTTCAGTTATGTTTAGTTCATTGTTATGTTTTAGCTTCAGTCATGTTTTTGTTATTAAGAGTTTTTAGTTTCTGCCATGGTGTTTGTTTGTTACTTTGGATTCGTTTTGTTCTTGGGATTTTGTTTTGAATTTAGTTTTCTGTTTTAATACAATTCATCAAGTACAACCTGCTCCTCCCTCCTGCCTGCTTTTTGCCTGCCTGCCACCACCTCGCGACGTGACAACCACCTCGCTACGTGACAACAATCACACCTAGGGTCAATTTAGAGTGTTCCATTAACCTGCCGTGCATGTTTTTGGAATGTGGAAGGAAACCGGAGTACCCGGAGAAAATCCACACAGGCAGGAGGAGAACATGCAAACTCCACACAGGAAAGCCACAGCTGGAATTGAACCCGACACCTCTGCACTGTGACGCGTACATGGTAACCGGTTTACTGCCATGTCGCCCTGCGATAATTTTTTTTGAATTAAAAAGAAAAGTATTTATTTTATTGTGGCATGAAGTAGTGGTATATTGGTGTGTATTACCTTGAGGGGTGTTTTACATCCATGCAAGTTAAATAAATTGGCAACATCATTATTGGAAAACAATAATGATATGACACGACTTGGGGCTTGGCTTGACTTTGCACAAGACTTAACATTGAGGTTATCTGGGACTTGATTTAACCATTTCAGGGACAATGGTTACTACAGTGCACAGCTTATCATGTTATCAGGTCACAGGGTGCATGAAAGGGTTAATTTAACTGGCCTAAAACAAAACGACTTGTGACTTGAAGGTTACGAATTGTGACTTACGCTGCATTGCAAAAAGTAATTGTTCACCTTCCTTAACTTGCATTTGAAATGGCATCCATCCACTGACACCGATTAAGAGCCTCAACTCTTCTGGGAAGGCTTTCAGCAAAATGTACGTGTGTTTTTAGAGGAAGTTTTGACTGTTCTTCTAGAGGCACATGTGAGGTCACAGACTGTTGCTGGATGATAAGGTCTGGCTCTAAGTCTCTGCTCTAATTCATCCCAATGGTGTTCTCTCGGGTTGAGGTTAGAACTCCGTGCAGGCCAGTCAAGTTCATCGACACCAAACCGTACGTGGCACGGTAAGTCTGAGCTTGAGGTATTTGCTTTGCTAATTGGAAAATGTTCATCCCCCTGAAGTGTCTGGTGTGTGTTGATGTTTATTGAGGGACTGATAAAAACACGGCAGAGCGATAACAATTGCAGGAACCACAGAGAGATGGGAGGGCAAAGTGTAAGAGGAGCGCCTTGGGGGTATTTACCGGTGAGAAGGAATATGAAAAATCAATGAGTGCATAATGAGCTTCATTTAGAAAGTTGTCAGACATCAGCAGAGGGCTTTTTAGTATGCTGAATCCAATGTGTGAAACAGACACTGTTTACTTAACACAGCGCACAAGGTTACTCCATTGTTACAAAACAATGTCCAGTGCTAAAATTGAATCCAACAGGAATGCCTCCTTTCGGCATTCGAAATATATTCAAGACATATTAAATGACAAATATTGCATGTCTGCACATAAATGGACATTGGGCAATGAATCAAAGAATACATGTTGTCATGTTACGGAAAATCACATTTAATTTGTAATATGAAACTGCATAATGTAGCCCAAGCCGAGGGTGACCAGAGTTTCAAAATTAATAATCGGGTCAAAACAATTTAGCTGAAAATGAAATATATAATAAATTCTCACCAGGAACTATTTATCACAAATTGAATCGCTAGTCAATCCGGTGACCATGGTTGTGCTGTTATTTTAGCTAATCCTAAATGTTATTTTGGTTGACGGTTCAATAGCGCTAAATGAGTCAATTCACCTTTTCCCTGTTTGATTTAGAAGGGGGTAGGGGTGCTAATAAAATTCCACCATATCCCCCCCCAAAAAAAAGCTTCTCAGTTCCAACATTAAAACAAAAGCAATACTTAAAAGGATTTTCTTGTCTTTTCATTAGTTGCGTCGACACGCGAACCACTTCTCGGCACAGCGAGGGTTCATACCTCATCAATGGTGTCAGTCCCTTACGCTTTGGTATGCGCTTCAGAAATTCTATCCTGGATTATTGGACACGAGCTTCGAAGCTTCGGCACATTTTGACTCATCACTACCCTAGCCCTAGCTGTGCACAATGTTACAATACATTTGCATACAAAATCCTCATTGTACATCACCGCTTGTCTATCGCTCAAGAACGATGCCCAGAAATAAGCACATCCTTGATGTGCACCTACAGGCAGCATTTTCCACAAGCTCTTTTTTAAGAGGTTAGAAATGCTTCCTGTACTGCCCCTCCACCATTTTTACTTCCTTTCCTCCTTATAATAATATAAGCAGCAGATACCAAAAGCTGCAAGGAGGTGCAAAAATAGTTCACCGTGTTTCCACATGGCCTTTCTTCTGATGGGCTGGCCACACGTTAATGCATGCGGAACAGACACACAAGGAAACATGCTTGCCATACTTGTCAGGCAAAGATTCCAGATACACATCACCGGGTGCAACCACTTTCATTCTCAGAAATATAACATGGAATTGTGCAACTGTTGCTGGACTTACACTAAAAAGGATTGTGATAGAAATACATTGCATGCTTGCCATATCATTTAACATATGCTTGTAGGCTTGGCATTTTTTTATATTCCCATGCCATACTAATGCCATACACCAGGGTCTCTGTCACCCGACTGCAAATATAAATGACCCAAAGCTCTTGCAAGTTTACAAAGAATGTCTAGAATATTGCATCTGTTCAGTCTCATGAAACAAAACCAACTCTTTCTGTTAAAGCTCCCAAAACAATTTAGCTGGGAAATATCAGACAAAGGGCGGCCCGGTAGTCCAGTGGTTAGCACGTCGACTTCACAGTGCGGAGGTACCGGGTTCGATTCCAGCTCCGGCCTCCCTGTGTGGAGTTTGCATGTTCTCCCCGGGCCTGCGTGGGTTTTCTCCGGGTGCTCCGGTTTCCTCCCACATTCCAAAAACATGCATGGCAGGCGGTTTGAACACTCTAAATTGTCCCTAGGTGTGAGTGTGAGCGCGCATGGTTGTTCGTCTCTGTGTGCCCTGCGATTGGCTGGCAACCAATTCAGGGTGTCCCCCGCCTACTGCCCGAAGACAGCTGGGATAGGCTCCAGCACCCCCCGCGACCCTAGTGAGGATGAAGCGGTTCGGAAGATGAATGAATGAATGAATGAATATCAGACAAAGGTATGTTTTTGTTGACGTTTGACATCTGATGTCATTCGATCTCTGGTACTATTAGAGTTGTGATTAAGTGCTTCATCATCAGCAACTAGTTCATCACTGATGAAAATCAGCATTTCCTACAATGAGTTAATCATCTAATAAGGCCTTAGATGCACAATCAAATTATCAGAGACATCAGATGACACTATTTGTAATTAATTTAAGGAAATTATATATATTTTTTTGGTTTTAGCCATCACGCTGTGAACTGCTACATAACCAATGCTGACACAGCGGTCTGCCATTTTACTCAGTGTGATGCTTACCCGCGTACCCCCTTTGAGCACCCAGAAAAAGGAATGAAGGTATCCTTCATCCTGTTGCACTTGGACTGGTTAAAGAGTGTGTGGGCTTTCAGTTTGGCCAGTTCGCTCAGGTGGTTGCGAGGTCATCTCTCAGCTTGAATTTGAAGAGGACTGATGCTATCTTGCTGGCTGACTAATGTGGCATCACATCTGGTAGTTGCAGCCAGCCCTTATTCTACTCTGACTGGACTCCTTTAGAATTGTTTCAGACTGCTGCAAGTGATGTTTATTTTGTTCTTGGTAATGATATCAGAATAAAAAAAAAATCCATTAGCCAGGTCTGACAGCTTATAATGCCCTATTTTTATAACGCTTGTCTTTGTGCTTGCTTTGATTGTTGCAGTGGAACATGTCTTTATTTTTTTTAGATAAAGTTATGCAGCTTAATAAAAACGGAGTTGTCATAATGACCCAACAGCTGGTACAGGAAACCCGCCTTCTACATGTTGACGATGATCGACTGGTTGGGAATTCCTGGTGTACAATACAATGCATTATGTATGCATCCATCCATTATCTGATCCGTTTTTCCTCCCGAGGGACACGGATGTGCTGGAGCCTTTCCCAGCTGTCCTCGGGCAGTAGGCGGGGGACACCCTGAACTGGTTGCCAGCCAATCACAGGGCACACAAAGACAAACAACCAATACTGCTCACAATCACACCGAGGGACTGTTTGGTGTAGATATTTTTCGAATGTGGGAGAAAACTGAGGACATGGAGAAACCCCACGCAAGCACGGCGAGAACATGCTAATTCAAACGTGAACAGAGAGACAAATTTGAAGTCAAACTTTCAACATTTTCATTGATGTAGCTGCTGTAGTTTTCTCAGGTAGGGACTTCAAGAATACTAGAACCAGAACAGAGAATGCTTTAGAGCCCGCTGACTTCTTTGTAGCTCTCAGTCACTAAAAGAAAATCTCGTTGCGAGTGTGAGGCCCGGGATGGAACATTAGGTCGCACTAAAGCAGCTAAATAAGTAAGTGCTATGCCACGTAGTATTTTATAAGTGGCAAAACCTGAAAGTCACTGTCATCCTCAGGGAGTTGAGAAAGATGGCCAGAATAGGGGCCAGAATGGAAAAAGGCTGAAGCCCAAATGAGTCTTGCAACAGAATTTTGCACTAGCTGCAAACTTTTACTCAACATGGAAAGGATGGAAAGCAACATGTCACAATAGTCAATGTGAGATGTAAAACATAACATGCTTGAACTATGGTCTCCCATGTCCCTCATGGATAGACTGGGCCATATTTTCAAAATGGAAAAAAAAAAACCCTGCGATTCTTATGACACTCCTTATGTGGAGCTGAAGGGGTGAGCTACTGTGAATAACAGTACTTTGGTCAATGCTCATATATTTATCCTGAAGCACTGTGTCGGTGTCTAGTAGGTCCAACAATCAGCTTCTCAGGTTTTTTTGTCTTCTGATTTCAGGGTACAGAAGTCAAAGGTTACAGGGCATCCTTATTACATGCCGCAAGATTATGGCAATTGCATGGGTTACTTGGGACTCAAGGCACATATTTGAATTGCACCATCATTTCGGTGAAAGCTGATGTCTGATATCTCCAGGTTGAAGCACTGAACAATAAAGGACCGTGTACCAATCTCTGCGGCCCTCAACAGCTAACATTGCAACACTCATAGGTCACAGTGTCATGAATTTTAATCCCTTCTCCATTTAACTGAGCGCTCCTCTCCTGTTTGCCAAATAGCCAATAACAAAAGCCAGGGATTGGTTCTCTTGTCTTCATTCCTAATATGCATATACAGTCATAGTGATTAAAAGTAATCTGCAGCCCTATTGATTGCTTAGAAATATTCTGTCCTTGATCTAAATGGGACCTTTCTGCACTATTGAGCAGCACTCATTGTCTGATTACTCTTTCGGCCAGTGTGCAGGATCATCTTCAAGTCGGGAACACTGATTAACGTGACTGTTAAACTGCTGAGTGAGTGATGAATCTTACAATCCAGCTCCTCATCATACTCAGAGCTAGACTGGTGGTCCCCTGGCTGGGTCCACTACTGTCTCCTTCTGAGAATCCATGCATAAAACGGTTGTAATCTTTATGCAGTCACAAAAGGTAACTAAATGCAATTTCTTCAGATACTGTACTTTAGTCCAGTTTTGACAAAAGGTGAGGATGTAATTTAGGACACTTTGTCACAGGAGGTTGGAGGTGTGATGCTTTTTTTTCTTCTTTTTTTACATGTAAATGAGAATAAAAACAAGAAAAAATGTTTTATTCATTCATTCATCTTCCGAACCGCTTTATCCTCACTAGGGTCGCGGGGGGTGCTGGAGCCTATCCCAGCTGTCATCGGGCAGTAGGCGGGGGACACCCTGAATTGGTTGCCAGCCAATCGCAGGGCACACAGAGACAAACAACCATACACGCTTACACCCACACCTAGGGACAATTTAGAGTGTTCAATCCGCCTGCCAAGCATGTTTTTGGAATGTGGGAGGAAACCGGAGCACCCGGAGAAAACCCACGCAAGCCCGGGGAGAACATGCAAACTCCACACAGGGAGGCCGGAGCTGGAATTGAACCCGGTACCTCTGCACTGTGAAGTCGACGTGCTAACCACTGGACTACCGGGCCGCCTGAAAAACAAACAAATAAATAAATAAATAAATAAAAAATTAAAAAATGTTTTAAATAAAGATAAGATAATCCTTTATTTGTCCCACACTGGGGAAATTTACAGCCTTCAGCAGCAAGATTGTAGGTAGAAAGAAGAGAAAAGTTTAAGAGAAAAGAAAACACAGTTCAATTAAGTGCAATATAAATACAAATATGGATAAGGTCAATAAGTTCAATTAAGTGCAATATAAATACAAATATGGATAAGGTCAATAAGTTCAATTAAGTGCAATATAAATATAAATATGGATAAGGTCAATAAGTTCAATTAAGTGCAATATAATACAATAGTCCCCGTACTATTCACATTCACATTTGTTGTCATATCATTTAAATAAATTTATTATTTGTTT
>CAAKHF010023931.1:41715-54475 GCA_901007745.1 Hippocampus kuda | reverse complement strand
AAAAAAACATTTTGTCACACAACAGCTGCTTTAACGGCTCTTTTTATGGAATCAAAACAGAGCAATATAACATTATAAACTGCATATCTAAGGTAAACAGCCTATAGTGGATTTAAACCATGGTTGCATACTTCATTTTTCTCAAGTTTGCTTTGAACACAGCAGTCAGGCTATGTTGATTCTCTTGGTCCTTTCTTGCTCTCTCTACGGTTTTGTGTAGGCATAATTTCGGATGACTACACTTGGTTCGATGACAACACTGCAGAAGTCCTGAAAAAGGTCCAGGAAGTATTTGTTATTGTTAGATTCAGACGCAGCATGAACGTTGCATTGCTAAAATGTAAGGTAAACATTCATCCTCTGTTCCCCATTGTCTGAGACATTCTTTGAGTACGTCATCCGTTGGAGCCTTCTCCTTGATGTATTCATGGAGCTTGGATGTTTCATCCTGGACAGTGGCTCTCACACTCACTAGTCCCCGGCCTCCTTCCTTTCGGCTTGCGTACAGTCTCAGGATGCTGGATTTGGGATGGAACCCTCCATGCATGGTTAGGAGCTTTCGGGTCTTAACGTCTGTGGTCTGAATCTCTTCCTTTGGCCACCTTATTATTCCTACAGGGTATCTGATCACTGGGAGGGCATAGCTGTTTATTGCCCGGGTCTTATTCTTGCCATTGAACTGGCTTCTTCGGACTTGCCTCACTCGCTGGAGGTATTTGGCCGTAGCTGCTTTCCTTGTTGCCAGTTCGAGGTTGCCATTGGCTTTTGGTATACCGAGGTACTTGTAGCTGTCCTCAATGTCTGCTATTGTTCCTTCAGGGAGTGAGACCCCTTCAGTGTGGACTACCTTTCCTCTCTTAGTCACCATCCGACTACATTTCTCAAGCCCGAATGACATCCCGATGTCGCTGCTGTAGATCTGTTTAAGTATCTTGGGGTCTTGTTCACGAGTGAGGGCAGAAGGGAGCGTGAGATCGACAGGCGGATCGGTGCAGCGTCTGCTGTGATGCAGACGTTGTATCGGTCTGTCGTGGTGAAAAAGGAGCTGAGTGAAAGGGCGAAGCTCTCAATTTACCGGTCGATCTACGTTCCAACCCTCATCTATGATCACGAGCTATGGGTCGTGACCGAAAGAACGAGATCCCGGATACAAGCGGCCGAAATGAGTTTTCTCCGCAGGGTGTCCGGGCTCTCCCTTAGAGATAAGGTGAGAAGCTCGGTCATCCGGGAGGGGCTCAGAGTAGAGCCGCTTCTCCTCCACATCGAGAGGAGCCAGATGAGGTGGCTCGGGCATCTGATTCGGATGCCTCCTGGACGCCTCCCTGGTGAGGTGTTCCGGGCATGTCCCGCTGGCAGGAGACCCCGGGGACGACCCAGGACACGCTGGAGAGACTATGTTACCCAGCTGGCCTGGGAACGCCTCAGGATCCGCCAGGAAGAGCTAGAAGAAGTGGCTAGGGAGAGGGAAGTCTGGGCTTCCCTCCTGAAGCTGCTGCCCCCGCGACCCGACCCCGGATAAGCGGTGGAAAATGGATGGATGGAAGATCATTCTGCAGATTCGGTCTGGATGCATTGTGATTATCTACCGGTACTTGATCATGAACTTTTACATTCTACATAATGCATTTTTCTTTTGTGATGTTGTCAAATGTGTGGACTCTTTATCCATTTTATTTTCATCCAAATTTGTACTACTGTATATCTTCATTCTGTTTTGACTGTTCTTGTGGATAGGTTGGCACATTTGCTCCTGTGTCAGCAACATTGGAACTCATTTTAGTTGAAGATGTGCACATCTTTCCTGACACGCTGACCTTATACAACCACCCAGATGTGCGGGTAAGAGAGAAGTTTTTCTTTTACCGCTTGATTACTGTTTAGTCCATGCATTTGGTGTTAAGTATTGTTTCTTTTTGCAAATGACTTCATCTTAGCTCATCTTCGTTTGACCCTGCTCATTCTTCTTAGTGGAGCCCTGCTAGCCTCAGACATGTCTGGAGAAATAAACAGAATTATGGTGGGGTCCTGTTGATGCGACTAGCACAGCATGTTCAACCATACAAGTGACCTGAAATTGTGCAATGAAAGTCTGATCCAATATCAATTTTGACTGAGCTTAAAAGCTTTACGTGTGTGTTTTCCTTGCAGGGTAACCTCGCTCTCCGAGAGGGGTCGGGCCATTTTGTTGTCAAAACCAGTGTTAAAGATGTTGCAGATGTGGTATTGCAGGACACCCAAGGAACAGCTCAGGTATGTAGGGACATCTGGAGTTTTAGTCGAGTGATGTAGGGAAGGAAAATCGAAATTCACAGTCTAGATACACAAGTGGAAAAGAACGATGATCCTTGCCAGTTTGAATTTCTCACTTGAATTCCTTCATGTCCCCAGGTTGCCCCCATTCAGCCAGGTGTGGTACAAGTGATGGTTCATGACCTTTGTTTGGCATCCCCATCAACAGCCAAAGCCACAGTGCATGTTTCTGAAATCCTGGAGGTGAATTTGAGAGTGGTCGACAAGGTCAGTTTCCAGTCTGATAATTCCTCTTTGTGGTTGATGCTGGAGCCGCTCATGATGATCCTTCGTCCAGGATAAATAAAAGCACACATTCGTGCCTCAGTGGCACTCTCTCTGTTTGTTCTGTCTGAGTGCTCAACTTTTAATCTTCATGGACTTCAGTTGGTCTTAATTTCCCTCTTGAGTGGCCTCATTTGTCTCCTTTACAGGTGGAAATTGGCAAGTCAGTAAGGTGTTATGTCAGACTGTTGGATGATAACAAGAAGCCTTTCCCAGCCAGCTATTTCCACTTCATGAAATTGAAGGTTAAGGCAGCGTCTTCAATCGTTTCATTGAAGTAAGGGCTGTGAGATTTGATGTGTTTTTGTTGTTCAAAATATCTTAACCTTAATGGGCACGCCTTTATGTTCCTTTTACAGACCAGTAGCAGAGTCTACAGAACACGACACTGCGGTTTACCTGGTAAAAGGTGTTTCTATTGGCCAGACAACCTTGTCAGCTGTTGTAGTGGACAGAAATGAGAGAAAATTGTCATCTGCCCCTCAACAGATTGAGGTATTTTGTTTACTGACGTTTCTTAAGTCGTCATCAGGATTGCGAACAACTACTGTATAAACTCTGTGTCACTGGTTTCTCTCAATAGGTATTTCCACCATTCAAACTCATCCCCCGGAAAATGACTCTGCTGATTGGAGCAATGATGCAGGTGTGTTTGTATGTGGTGTATTGATGTTTATGCTGACAGAAGGTATCCTCAGTTGAACTTGCCAGAAGAATTCATTTGGTCCACAGTCCCATCTTCCAAAAGGGACATTTGCCAGGCTTTCTCTCGGAAACAGCACTGGCCTCTATGCTCTCCTTTCCAGCTCCTCTTTAAGTGTGCTGTTATGCTTATTAAAAAGCACTGTGATCTAATCACAACCCCCTCAAATTGCTCAACATTACAAAGGGGAATATACCCAAGTGGCCTGGAGTTGGGGATCGTTGGCGAGCGCCTGGTGGCTGGGTCTCGATCCAAAAGGGCCCGGCCAGGCTCAGCCCCAAGAGGCAATGTGGGTCCCCCTTCCCAGAGAAGTTGCGATTTGATATAGTCGGAATTGCCTTCACACACAGTTTGGGCTCTGGTACCATTTCTCTCGAGAGGGGTTGGACTTTCTTCTACTCTGGAGTTGCAGAGGCGCAGAGCAGGTGTGAACATACTCATCACCCCACCAGCTCAGCGCTTATCATTTGGGGTTCACACCGGTGGACGAGAGGGTAGCTTCCCTCTGGCTTCGGTCGGTGGGATGGTCCTGATTGTTTGTGCCAAAGCACCGAACAACAGTTCAGAGTCCCCACCCTTTTTGGAGTCCTTGGAGGGTGTGCTGGCGCGCTCCCTCTCGGGACTCCGTCATTCTGCTGGTGACTTCAATGCTCATGTGGGTAATGAAAGTGGGACCTGGAAGGGCATGATTGGGAGGAATGGCATCACCAATCAGAAATCGAGTCTTTTTGTTATTTGACCTCTGTGCTCGTCATGGATTGTCCATAACGAACTGTAAATGGCCTTTGTGGCTTGTGGAACCCCAGAGGCAGCTGATGGGTACAGGCTGGCCAAGCAAAACACAGCTTCAGCCATCGCTAAGGCAAACACTCAGGCGTGGGAGGAGTTTGGCGAGGCCATGGAAGCTGGCATCCGGAGGGTTTCGAGGAAATTGTCTTCCACCATCCAACATCTCAGGAAGGTGAAGCAGTGTACCATTAACACTGCATAGTGCGGATGGGGCACTGTTGACCGCGATTCAAAACGTTGTGAGTCAGTGGGCAGAATACTTTGAAGACTTCCTTCACTCCACCAACACACCTAGGATTCTGAGGTAGGCTCTCCTATCATGGGTTTGAAGTCACTTCTGTGGTTAAAAAGGTCCTCGGTGGCAAAGCCTTGAGGGGTGGATGAGATCTACCCAAAGTTCCTCAAGGCTCTGGATGCAGTGGGCTGTCCTGGCTGACATGCGTCTGCAACAACGCGTGGGCATCGGAGAGCGTGCATCTGGATTGGCAGACCAGGTTGGTAATCTCTCTTTTTAAGAAGAGGGACCGGAAGATGTCTTCCGACTATAGGGGGATCACGCCTCAGCCTCCCTGGTCATTCAGGTCATTTCAGGGCAGCTGGAGAGGAAGGTCCATTGGGAAGTCAAGTCTCAGATTCAGGAGGAGCAGTGTGTTTTTTGTCTGGGCCGTGGAAGAGTGGACCAGCTCTATAGCATTGGCAGGGTCCTCAATGGTGCATGCGCTTTGTGGACTTGGAGAAGGCGTTCGACCGTGTCCCTCTGGGAGTTCTTTGGGGGTGATTTGGGAGCATGTAGTACCGAATCCCCTGATACAGTCTGTTTGGACTATTGCACCAATGTCAGAGTTTGGGTCACATTGCCGGCAGTAAGTTAGATATGTTTCCAGTGAGGAGTGGACTCCGCCAAGTTGCCCTTTGTCACGATTCTGTTCAAAACCCTCATGGACAGACTTTCTAGGTGCAGCCGAGGCGTTGAGGGGTTCCGTTTTGTTGGCCTCAATATTGCATCTCTGCTCTTCGCTGATTATGTGGAGCTTTTGGTTTCTTCAAGCTGCGATCTCTAACTCTCACTGGAGCGAACTCAAGTGTGAAGCAGCTGGGATGAAAATCAGTTTCTCCAAATCTGAAACAATGGTTCTCAGTCGGAAAAGGGTGGACTGCCCCCTTCGGGTTGGGGATAAGATGCTGCCCCAAATGGAGGAGTTTTAAGTACAATCTTGGGGTCCTGTTCACGAAAGAGTGCAGGATGGAGCAGGAGATTGTCAGGCGAATTAGTGCAGCGTCTGCTGTGATGCAGACTTTGGATCACTCTGTCGTGACGAAGGCGTTAACTCAAAACACGAAGCTCTAGATTCACAAGTCAGTCTAAGTTCCTGCTTTCACCTATGATCATGGGGCGTGGTTGAAACAATGAGATCCTGGTTACAAGCAATCGAAACGCGTTTCTTCTGCAGGGTGTCCGGGCTCTCCGTTAGAGATAAGGTGAGAAGCTCGGTCATCCGGGAGGGGCTCAGAGTTGAGCCACTTCTCCTCCACATCGAGAGGAGCCAGATGAGGTGGCTCGGGCATCTGATTAGGATGCCTCCTGGACGCTTCCATGGTGATGTGTTCCAAGCATGGCAGGAGGCCCCAGAGCAGGGGTCGGCAACAAATGCGTCTGGAGCCACAACAAACTAAAAGCTTCATAAAGAAGGCAACACACGCTGTATGTATCTAAATTAGCTATATTAGCCTACTATCAAAATGACTAAGTTGGCTACAAACACACAATGAGCCTTCATGATTAAATGTTTTTTTTCCCTGCAATGCATCCTGTAGAGCAAGGGGGCCCAACCTTTTTTGAACAAAGCTCTATTTTTCGATCAACCAGCCTCACGCGATCGACCCGTGACCGCATACGCACACAAACGCACGCACTTACACACGCCTGCCATAATGAGCAACAGCCAGAATGGCGGCTAAGATGAACGATGCACGGGACACACTTTGCAGCATGTTAACTTTCGTAGCTGACGTGTACCGTTTTAAAATGCTTCTCTCGGTCCTTCTGATTGCCATTCTTTGCCAGTTCCCTCGGTGAATTGGACATGAAAGGCCGTTTCTTCTTAAAACAGCCACCTGCCTGGCATACCGCTCTGCCAAAAACGTGTGTCGCAGGCTATGACGCAAATCTTCGTTGACAGAAATGTTGAAATGTAATATTTATTCGACATATTTTTACAGCATTGGAAAATGTTAAGAATGTTTGTCCAATGTTAAGAATGTTTGTCCTCATACTGACACCATATTCAAACAAAAAATATATTTTCACGCCCCCATCTTTTTCCATTTTCAAACATTTTAAAAAGCTCCAGGGAGCTACTAGGCGGCGCTAGAGAGCCGCATGTAGCTCCGTAGCCACGTGTTGCCGACCCCCGCCCGAGAGGGATAACCCAGGACACATTGAAGAGACTATGTCTCGGCTGGCCTGTGAAGAGCTGGATGAAGTGGCTGGGGAGTGAGAAGTCAAGGCTTCCCTGCTATTGCCCCGCAACCCAGATAAGTGTTAAAGAATGGATGGACGGAAAATACACAAGTGATGTACCACTTCAGAGAGTTTATGGAAAAGGTTCATGTAATGATTGTTTGACTGTAATTATGAACGACCATGACTTTTCTGAAATATCTTGGCTCTCGAATTACACTGCTAAAATCTCTTTTGTGAGGAACTCAATTATACCCCTGTCTCTAGATCAAATCTGAGGGTGGCCCGCAGGCTCAGTCCAATGTTCTGTTTTCTCTCACGAATGAGGACATCGCCTCTGTAAACCACATCGGTCACGTCAAGGGTTTGACCACTGGTAACGTCACGGTGACGGGACTCATCCAAGTTGTCGATGCTGAAACGGGCAAGCTGGTTGTTGTGTCAAAGGTAAAAAAAAAAACAAGATGGGGTGATGCAGGTGAGTTTTCTTCGAACAGATGCAATTGCTAATGGCAGTCCTTCTGTGTTTTTTAGGATCAAGTGGAAGTTGAGGTTGTGCGTTTGACTGCCATTCGAATTCAAGCACCCAATATACGAATCAAGACGGGAGCGCAGGTACAGCCTTGTGAATGTACATTTTAAGTAAAGACTGTTTCCAATGAAATAACAATTTGGAGAAGATGATTGGCATTGGCCCTTGTTGCATCTTGTTCCCTTCTGTAGATGCCTGTGTATGTGATGGGTTTGACCAAGAGTCAAACACCCTTCACATTTGCTAATGCTCTGCCGGGACTTAGCTTCCACTGGTCCACTACCAAAAAGGACATCCTGGATGTGCAGTCGAGACACTCTGTGGTATGCTTCTCTTTCGCGGTTCCTTTTATCAGGCTGACTTGCAGCATGCTGTCTCTGCATTTACTGAAGTAGCTACCTTCACTGTTCTACCCCCATTCACTTTTTACTTGATTTGCTCTTGTAAAATCTCAGGCTAACGTGGCGCTTAACTCGGAGTACAATTTCGGCATGAGTGTGACTGGTCGGACAAGAGGGCAGACTGCGCTCAAGGTTGTCCTCAAAGTTGTCGACCCTGGTTTTGGTCAACTTGCTGGTAATCTTCCAGACCTCGAAGATGAGGTCCAAATTCAGGTACATCTCTAAAAATGGTCTTGTATTTAGATTTGACACAAATATGAGCTAATCACCACATTGAACAAACCTCACGCTCTGCTGCCTCTTTCCAAATCAACCGTCAGAAACGGCAGAGCAGTGAAGTTATTTGTCTGTGGAATATTATGAAGGGATAAGAGTGTATATTCAAGACCAATGCACCCAACTTTACAGTGTGTCAGACTCCGACGTGTCACTTGTGCCCAAATAATGAATGATGTTGTCATGACGTTTGCCTCAAGGTCTATGACAAAGTGCACATGATTAATCCCAAAGTCGAGGCCGAAGAGATTCTCATGACTCCAAACTCAGTCCTCAAACTTCAAACATACAGGTTACTTCAACTTGCATGTTTATCTTGTTGCTCAATGAAATGCTGAGACGAACTGATCTGGAATTATTGTATTGTCTTGTGTACTAGAGATGACGTGGGTGCACTGTCATACCGTATGCTGGATGACGCTGACCAGGTTGCTATCGCTCAAGTTGATGAAAAGGGCTTCCTCCACTCTGGGTCAATCACTGGCACGTCACTACTGCTCGTTACTTTACAAGAGTCTTTTGGTGTCAATCAGACTCTCATCATTGCAGTCAAGGTCAGTTTGAGAGGGTTCCTGTGACCTGTTTCGGGTAAACGTTTTCGGTGACCAAATTTTCACCACTTCTCTAATCCAGAAAAAAGAATTATTCTGCAGCAAGTGGACTAATTCCTCAAATAGTGGTCATCCATAATACGAGACGCCTTGCCCCAGTTCGTTGCCACCCACTTTTGCAAATAAATACATCCCATGCTTTCATAATTACCTGAGTTTATAAGCCCCTCGTATTAATGAAATAGTCAAATGATCTTAAAAAGAATGTTATCGATGATTTTTTTTTCAGTTTTGTCGAGATGGCGTCTTTGACTGTGTTTCCTTTTCCAATGTGCATCCACGTTTATGTTCAAGGGAGCTTTGTAGACCGTCTGCTCTGTGATAAACAGTTGTACAAAGTCTTGAGTTAACATTGTCCCTAAAGGCAACACTGCCCTCTTCAGTCACCATCTTCATCCCTCAGGTGGTGCCGGTGTCCTATGTGCGCTTCAGTACCAGTCCAGCGTTACATACGTACACCAAGGAGAGCCTGAAAGCCCTCCCTTTGGGCATAGTCCTCACCTTCACCGTTTATTTTCACGCCAGCACTGGAGAGGTCTTGCACAGCTCCAACAGCCATCTCACCTTCTCCACTAACAGGTCAGTTTCCACTCTCCCTGTCGGTGCTCGTGAATGTTTTTGTGCTTGTCGCTGAGGAGTGGTGCGCCAAAAGCCACAAGGCGCTCAAACATGTTTGCTTGATGAATCTGTTGTACGATGCCAAGTGCCAACAACTTTGGATAATTCACATAATTATTTCTTTCCAAATGTCATTCAGCATAACAGTTAATTAATGATATAAATTCACTTAGTTGAATTGTCACTCTCGATCTTAAATGACATTCACCACACCGAGCGAGACCATGCACACTTGCAGGCCAGGAGGGATAGGGATTGCTGGTCGGATTTGATCTTGCACAAATGCTTCTGCATCTCTGCGCTGTGTTTGAGGCGATCAGCGCCTTGCTCAAGTGCACCTCGACATCAGGCAGAATGGAAACTCGTGTCTCTCAAACAATTTTTTTTGTTTTTTGTGTTTTCACAGCAGACTCAGCTTCTGTCACCCCAATCTGTGGCCTAAATTATCTATTATTCAAAGAATCATGCCAATTTCATTGTAAAACATGCTTGAACATCATGAGTTTGTGTGAACGTATGCTGGTACTTTTGAACAAAAAATTGTTTCAGTGCTAGTTTGGGTCGTGATATGTCAGTAAATTGGCAAGAAATGCTGATTGTCACTTTCCCAAGTAAAAGCAGATGTTATGCATGTTTGGATTTAACACAAAGATTTTGAGTCTGCTCTAATGGAGGACTAATGAAATCTGAGAATATTTAAACCTGTTGGGTCTGAAATTCTGTGGTTTTGCTCAATTCTGAATGAAACAAGATGTCCCAGCAAATAGTTTGCTTTTAAAAATAATTTTCAATTAATTTGTTAATCGATTAGTTGTCGATTAATCATTGTGCCATCTCCATGTGTTGTTGCTGAAAGGTTATCAAACCAAAATCTTGAGGATTTGATACCAAATCTGTGAGCAGTTAGAAAGTTCTCACACAAACCCTAACAATGCTCTATGCGTTACGAAGATGGCAAATTAATATTTCAACACTGCCAGTATGATTTGGAATCATGAGGCAGACGCACCTTGTGATTCACTACGTCAATTTACCAGGCTGTTCACGCTACATCTGAGAAGGCCTCATCATTTTTCCTCACGAATTTTTGTGCGTAAAATTTCAATAATGGTGAATGGTCAAAAAAGAAATACTTGGACAAGCCAGCACATTCGCAAGTATACCTTTTAAATGTCTGTTTTTTTAAAAATAAATTTTAAAATGGTCTTTTTGTTCCTCTCTGTCAGGGATGATCTGGTGCAGGTCGGGTTTGGCCCTAGTAACCATACTTTGACAGTCCGGACCGTCAACACAGGTCTCACGCTGCTGTCTGTGCACGACAGTGAAAACACTGTTGTGGCAGACTACATTCCGCTTCCTGTGGAGCATGCCATCCAGCCAGGAGAGGCCCAGAGGCTGGTGGTGGGAGACGTCATTTGCTTTACTGCTCAGCTTGCCAGTCAGGATGGTGAGAAATTTGTGGATCTAAATATCTAAAGTCCCCTGAACAGTTTTAGTTTCAGCATGTTGGGCAAATTATTAAATCTCCACTTCTGTGCAGGAGGCCACGGTATTTGGAGCTCTTCAGCCAATGCCATACTCCAAGTCGACTCCTCAACTGGTGCAGCTGTAGCCAGAGACTCTGGGGCAGCTACTGTGTACTATGAGATACCTGGTGTTTTGAAAACATACATAGAGGTAATGCGTGTTGTCTTGATGCACCATAGCAATATATATTAATTCATCTGATTTACCGAATGCCAAATTAGTGAGATTTCTTTACTAATTTATTTATTTCTTCAGTTGGTCGGGTGTTGTGATGAAAGAGGTAACCGATTCTGTAACTATGCAGCAGACTGAACTCCGAAGTGTGAGACAAGGAGCAACATTTGGACACAGAAGTAGACATGACACATGAGGGGCAAAGTAAAGTGTTTATATACAAAACTACACACCAAAGTCACCCAACATGTGGTGAACGGCACCAACAAAGTAACAGCATTGAACGCTATACTAAGAACCATGGAAGGATATTAGACGTTCTGGAACCAGACCTAAAATACTGAAGGGCACCAGACCACGTCCAACCCTCTGACAAAATAAAGGATCAAAGCACTGTCTCAACACTCTGGTTGCTTTTCCACTGTCATCCCACTTTTCTTTTCCAGAGACTTTTGATGACTTCTGTCAAGGTGTCCCCCTTAAACCAACACTGAGCAATTTACAAAATACTGAGCAAAGTACAAGATGCATAGTTCAATGTTTCCCCACCTAGGGTACGCAAGCACATTTCAGGGGGTACATGGAAACATTTTCAAATGCATTTTCCAAGTTAATAAATGCGTTTTCAGTCATTTCATTGACCCGTGAATAAAATGGTATCTGTATGCTACAATTTGTTTCCCTGGGGAGACAATAATCTGGCACACCCATGTGTCAAATCAACTCATTCAAATCAGCTCTGATTTATGTGGTAAATACAGTATTATGTTTGTAGTAAAAGCTAACAGATTCATTCGCCATTTTGATTTCATTTTTTAACTTTTATATCAACCTCTATTCAAGGCAACATTGGTTATTGTTACGTTTGAGTTGGAAAGAATTAAGCAGACAAAATTTCAATGAGTTGTATTGCGTTCTACTTTTAGAGAATTCTCAACTCGAATGAGTGAGGGCACTCACGTTGTGACAAAAAGGTTCAGAGGCACACATGACAAAAAAAGTTTGGGAACCCTTGCCATATGATCAAGTGTTTCATCATCACCTGCCGCATAAAGATTGTGTCAAATTGCGTGACAATTTTTATTATTATTTTTTTTTAATCACTGAATTCAGTCCACTTTGTGTGTCTCCCCTAAGATGAATGTGTAATTCATAATTAAACGTTGGTTTAAATTTGCATCTGACCCTACCAAAACTGAGAAGGTTGTGATTGTTTTTCTCCTGAATGTTAGGTTGTGGTGGAATCGGCTACCAAGACGGCTGCAATAATAGCACAACAAGCCTTGCCAGTGAAAATTGGCAAGCAGACTGAAGTCTTTCTCACGACCAGAGGACAAGGAACCAACCTCATCGGTACTGAAAGGACTCAACTTTAGTCTACCTTTTATCACTGCTCATGTCGATAATCACCAAATCACCACACAAAAATAAAAAGTGTCACTTCATATGATCGGTATGTAATTACGTAAGCGGGGTCCAACTACAAAACCATTAACATTTTTCATCATTGAACATAAAAACTGTTGCTCTTTGTCCACTGAATGTTTTTGCTTTTCATGACTCAACCCAATACAGAGCACTGTGTTCTATGTTCATAGAACCTTGAAGGCCACTTGCTCGTGTGAGGAACTAAAAATAAGCATGGTAGACTGTTCATCTGAAAACCCGCACAACATTGCTCTCCAATGTGAGCCCTCATACTTAGTGAAATGAAATACCGACTTCCCTCAGTTTCAATTCAAATAGATATCGAACAGTGAAGCGTATTAAATCTCTCACTCAAATCCTTTCTGCACAGCTTCTTCCGCCTTCCCGTCCTTCCATCGAATTCATGTAACCACGGTGTTGATTGTCGGCCTTCGCTTATGCCACTGTAATGTATCCTGCAGGAACCTGCTCCTCTTTCCAGACCGAAGCCATTGCGCAACTGCAGCCAGAAACCTCTGTCGCTTGCCACCTGAGCGTTACCGGCGATGCTGTTGATTTCCCAGCAAGCAGCATCTTTAAAACGCACACCAGCTATGACACCAGCAGTGGTACGTCTTATCTGACTTGACATTCCTGTGGAAACATCCAAAGACACCCCCCCCCCCC
>CAAKHF010023931.1:4272-41695 GCA_901007745.1 Hippocampus kuda | reverse complement strand
AAAAAAACCCCACCCCCCCCCCCCCCCCCCCGCCACGTGGGTCTGTAATGAGCTGGAGAATGCATTTTTCATCAAGTCAGATTTGTCAATGTTCATTCATTTTAAAACCCACTTTTAATTTCTGCAATATGAAAAAAAGTTCATTTAAAAACACCAATTTTTTTTAATGTAATTTGTTTTCGCTAACACATTGTTTGTCATCATTCTGTCACCCTCAGCCTCCCGTTTCCTTTTTGTCCTTGCCATAGGCTTCTACACATGTTTCGTGACCTTGCAGCCAACGGCAGACCAACTGACCAGAGTTGCAAGCATGTCCATGAGTAACCTACTGGTGAAGGCTGCCCTGGAGGGCAGCGCTTTCTCGGGGGAGCAGGTCAGTGCCAGACTGCCAATAGAGCCCGGTATATACTCGGACCTGACAGAGCTGACGCTCTCAAACCTGCGTCCAACTGCGGAGCTCACGGTCTTCGGTGCAGCTGATGCCCAAGCAGACATGGAGGTCAGGGGCTGTTTTTCATCAAAACAACGATGCCTTGGTCTGTGAGGAAATCGAATCAAGTGAAATATCTTTTTTTTTCTTAGGCGGTCTCCAGTTCTCCCATCATTGGTATTCTAAAGGCCGAGGCACAGTGCGACTTCCCGAGTCTGTCAAAGTACACCGTCAGGGCTTTGGACCTCCGAGCAGCCGCCTCTGCTTCAGTTATCATCAGCAGTGCCTCTTCGGGTCAGAGTCTTGTCATCCCGGTCACATTGATACACGTGGCTGAGCCTGGTGCAAACACGCAAGGTCAGTTTTCCTCTGTGGGTTCATGGGAAGTCACAATAAGGTTGCCTCTTGAAAATGTTCAATTTGTTGTGAGTCCTATATGACTCACAGAAGCAAATTCTGAAATATATTGTGTAGATAACTTGGCTGTGTGCTTGCCCCGTTGCTTGTGCTCCAACTGCTGTTGTCAAACCAAGAGATGCCAAGTGTGCTTGTTGGGCAAAAAGATTTTTACGGGCTGTAGCGTCGGTTGAAATAATGAAGCTTTACTTGTGGTCTGAAGTTTCCTTTTAATTGCTTTTTGGCTCGCACATAAACATCTGACATCCTAAGAGCTGGTAAATTAAACAAACATCAGGCCATGAGTCACGATTATCTCCATACATGTAAAGTGTGAATAATTCAGCGCATGTTGTAATCACAAACATAAATCTATGGACAGATGAACAAACATTCACCTTGTTGCCACTTTCACCCGGGCTAAGTACCTTTAAACTTTCAATTTTGTCGTCTGTGAATCTGTTTTACCTTTTCAGAATCGTCTCGATATTCACTATCACATCACCGTCTAATCAGCCATTATCCCCCTCCCTAGTCCTTAAAAGTAAGACTTCCGCTTCATGGGAAGTCAAAAAGAAAAGTCCGATATTGCAGGGAAGTTGCCATTTGTTCCGCGGAGGTCAAAGATGTTCTACACATGACGAGACGACATGCGCGGTAGATTAACTTGAAGTTTGCAAGTGAGTCTGTAAGTACGTCAGCTTGTGATTGGCTGACAC
The DNA here is from genome assembly GCA_901007745.1 of Hippocampus kuda. Classification (NCBI taxonomy): domain Eukaryota; kingdom Metazoa; phylum Chordata; class Actinopteri; order Syngnathiformes; family Syngnathidae; genus Hippocampus; species Hippocampus kuda. The sequence goes on along the minus strand of CAAKHF010023931.1, from coordinate 40,150 downwards.
AACAGTTGGACTCTACCAGGTGACCGATTGCAAAGTTTGTTGATCAAGATTTGCACAATAAATTTTCTGAAAATTACATTATATCTCAAATAAGTGTTCTGAAATGTACATTCTATCTTATGCCTTTCTTAAAATCAATTCAACTGTGCTAAATGGCTGTAAACCTGACATTTGTTATTCTCTTCCATATCAGCTGCTGGAACATTTATTAACACCGAAGGGGGCCTCCCGCTACACAGCTTTAAAAACTCTTACCACATGATGCTGTTCACCCTGTTTGCCCTGCTCGCCAGTACAGCCATCATCGTCATCGGTAGGGTGCCAGTTACTCCCACAATAGCTTTCTTATCTTCATTGTCACACACCAGTTCTCTATGGACTTGTTCTATAGCCTTTTGTGTGCAGATTCCCACGCTCCGCTATTTGAGAGCTCACCTTGGGCCAATTCTTTCATTTTTGACACAAGTTTGTTGAGAGATTCATGACAGTTACTTGGTCGCAATGATGAAAGACTGTTGACACCAACATTTCATGGTATCTTTTTGGCAATGTGAGGTGGTAGTTATAGAGTCTGGATACAAAATGTTGGAACGTGCTGTTTCTGATGCTCTGTCTTGATTTTGTCTGGATTCTCAACTCCTCACTATTGTCCCGTTTTGTCTCCCGCAGTCCTCCATACTGTGTTCTCTCCCAAGCAGCAGACGTACCCCCCCTCTGTCATCCTCAGGACACCCCCGCCTGTCGCCGGTAGGACACACATTGGATGATATTTCCTGTCATAAACTCAATGAATAAATACGGTTGCAAGAGAAAGTATCTTAGCCCTTTGAAATTGCCCGGTTTTCTGCATAACTCAATTATCAAAATGTGATCTGATTTGTGCCACCGGGTTTCCGTAGCAACCAGCGGCTGCATTGAGAAATGCCGCTGGTCACCATGATCCATAAAAAAATCTTCTCGAGTAGTGGAGGCATTACATCTGCTTCAAAATATTGATGAATCTGAGGATGAATTGCTCAGCTGACACACAGTGTGTGTGACGAAAAAAAAGTCGCCCTGTCCTGGCCAAGTGGAGCAGTGTTGCACGTCGTAAAAACGGCTGTCTGATGTGTGAGCTTGTGTGATGGTTGCTGACATAATGTTATGTTCAGGACCAGTCCGGAAATGGATTGAATTCCACAAATGCAGACGAGGATAAGATGTCGTACAAAAAGGTCTATTTACAAAAATAATGTTGCGAGACTGACAAAATCAACAAAACGCTGACAACAAACAACCAGGATAATCACGATACTAACAAAAAGTGCTTGCAAAAGCCAAGAGAAACAAAAAAAAACCCCCACAAAATCACTTGTCGCAAAGGACAAGGAAAAGCCAATTACAAGAAAATCAAAACGTGCCGAAGATAAAACTCCAAAACAAGATCAATCAGAATCAATCATCTTTATTTGCCAAGTATGTAGAAGACACAAGGAATTTGTCTCCGGTAGAACACGCTACACTAGTATCGTCATAAACAAGGACATGACAAATAAGTATGGAAGGACATTCCGTAATGTAAGTGAACCGTCGTGCGGTGGTACCACCCAGTGACAACTGTGAGACAATGTCTGCCAAGTATCAAGCAGAGCTAAAGTGATCAGTGGTAGAATATAACACTCTAACAGTTGTACAGTTGGTGCAGAAAATCATCGAACCATTTTAAAGTGACCAGTAGATCAGATCAATGCGAAAAATGGAACAAAACAAGGAGATATTTAACGAGACTATGACCCTGAGCGAAATCGAAAAAGGTCTAGGAAATGAGCACTTGGACGAGAGTTGTGAGCAAGGCAAATTATTCGTCCCTTTTAACCAGGCAAGAGTTGATGACATGATGCATAACAGTTGCGGAGAAGGAGGATAAGCCCTCCTATGCCACCTACGAGAGACAAACAGAACAGGACCATGACACATAGTTGCCCCCTGTTTTCCCCCCATGCAAAAAAAAAAAAGAGATGTGGGGGTGCGCTCAGGATGGAGTTGTTTTGTGTGGCGTACTCCAAATTCAGTTCCTCTTCTGCGACACACGTCTCCTTTCTTTCTGCACCAAACTCATTTTTATATTTTAGATTACTGATGGAGACTAGACAAACACAAAGTTATCATGTTTAAAAGTTTCATTTTGTTGGATGCTTGGTTCACCTCGGGCATGTGTGCGCTCGCAGCTCGTACACAATGCAGATGAGAATGTCCTTGAGTAAAGTTACAATTGTCTCAGTTCGTGGAGAAATGACAAAGTACCTATTGTTTGTACAGGGAGTTGTCTTGGTCTAAAAATGTCTACTGAGGGGCGTATTGGAGGGCCGGCTGAAAAGTGCGGCATGCAAACAAGGGAGAATGCTTGTCTGATATGTTACTTGAAATTTGCATGTGATCCCAATAAAAGTTCGGCATGGAGCACAGAAAGTCGAGTTTCAGTTGGAGAAGCGAACACTGAGTGGCTTCATCAATAACTGAGCTCCCTGCCGGCAACAAAGACAATCTCTTCCTGAGTCTGTTTGTTCAACTTGTTCGAGGCATATCTCTGACAATTACTATTTGTAATAGCTGAACCGCACGCAGCACGAAAGCCACATGCGACAGACAGTAGGTGCTCCACTGTTTCTCATTCATTTATATAACAATTGACATTAAAAGATATTTAAAACAGAATTTTACGAAACCAAAATACCTTTTATTAGATACGTGACCAGCAAGTAATTCTCTTTAGTCGATGACGTCATTATCAGAGCGCTATCCGTCAAAATAGCTCTTAAAATCCTGGTCGGCCTAACACAGTGCTTCTCAAATAGTGAGGTGTGTTGACCTCGGGGAACATGCTTTTTTGATTTTTTTTTTACTGTCCTAGAATAAAGTGCAATTGCACCTCCACTACATTAGAGGGCAGTGATGCTCTCATTGGCAGAGGGTGCGCAGGGAGCATTCGCGCTTTGCACACAGCACAAAGTATGAGTATGAAGTGCAGACACGAAGTCGACAGGCGTAGAGAGACGGAGAAAAGAGAAAGTCTCCCGAAAGGTAAGACGAGGAAATATGAAGAAGTGTATGTCGCGCTTGGCTTCACTGTGACTACGCTGGTAGACGAGGAAAGACCGGTGTACCCAATGTGTCTAATAATGTTGGCAGCAGACAGCATGAAGCCAAATAAATTAAGGTGTCACTAAAAGATATTACATCCCAATCACGCTCATGAGGTGCTTGAGTTTTTTTCAGCGAAAACGTGCCGAATATTGCCAACAATCAACCCTCTTTGTGACTGCTACTTGTAGCCATTAATCCAGACATCTTTGATTTAAAAAAAGAAAAATCACAAATTATGACAGAACAGAAAATAATTGAGAAGCACTGGCCTAACGTCAAGGACTACTGTTAACAACACATGCAGTGCAACCTTTTCTCATATGATACGTCCCTTTGAATTTACTAGCACTCCTCCTGGCTCTTTCCGCAGCCCCAGATTCCTTCAACCACCCTACACCCCGGCGGGATGCTAACAGCAGCTTCAGGTTGCGTCTCTATTCTACAAACTACTGACGAAGCCCTCATCATCCCTCCTTGTCCCATGGACAGTCATCACTGAATGCACCTCATCCACCTCAGAATGACAGCTGTGGGATGTGACTGTAAAGTCGTTGCATCTTAATATTGATACACTTCAAAAAAATCCTTTAAATACCTGGTCGTGTGTGTGTGTGTGTGTGTGTGTGTGTGTGTGTGTGTGTGTGTAACAAAGTTTCAAAAGCTGAATTGTCCTTGTGCTGTCATTTGCTGAATCCTGTTATTCAAGACCACTCCATTGTTCACGGAACCCCTATTGTCGTTTCTTGTTTGTGCTCAGTAAGCTTTTGCGGAACCCCTATTGTCGTTTCTTGTTTGTGCTCAGTAAGCTTTTGCTATATATTGTTTGACTTTGCATATGACAGTTTTCAGATGAACTCGGCAGGAACCACATTCTTTTGTGACAAAAAAAAGACTTGAAAACGAGAGGAAATATAGTTTGTTGTCATTGCCTCAACAAATTACTGTACGTTTAAGTATCCACTGAAAGGAGCCTAATATGTGACAAATCCTTCAAATGTGCATCATCAGTTCCGTGGTGTTTTATCGGTTTGAGCCATGTTTCGTGCAGCTTCTGTTTAGTCATTAATGTGAAACGGTAAAAGATGTCAAGCATCTGTCTTGAAAATGTGACAGTCTTCAGTTTTTGCTTTGACCTGCTTGTGGTACTGGGACTAAGACCGCATTATCACGGCTCAAAGTTGATAAAAGACGGATTTCCCTGAAAATGTTTGGGTTTTGTTGGGGAAATTTTCACCTCGACTTATGTTGAATTTCTGTTTTCCTCGGCAGGATACTTACTGTATGCACTATGCATTGAAATTGTGCCTAACCGGCATGTTGAATGTCTTTTTTTTTCCCCCCTGCCTCACTTTGTTTCATTGTGTAAATTTGCCTCTTCAAATAAACGTGATTAATAAAAATTCAGCCTTCATGTTGTCAAGATCTTATGATCTTCCTCGTTCATCTCCACCTGCCAATATCTGCTGAAGGCCCATGGTGGAAAACCAAGCGGAACCCAAGAGCGCATCCAAGGCATCGTCCACTCTTGGCACAGGATGTGAATGTTTGATGGTTACAGCGATGAGTTTTCTATAATCTAAATAGAAACACCAAGATCCATTCCTCTTGCGGACCAGAATGACTGGCGCGGCCCAAGGGCTGTAGCTCTCTTCGATGATGTCTGCTTTCAGAACCTTGGCGCTGGATTTCCTGTCGCTGGTCAGGTGTCACCCGGTATGCTCTCTGCTTGATTGGTGATGCATCACCTGTGTGAATGCGATGCTTGATGATACCTGTTCTACCTTGGTCGTCTTGGTGTTTGCTGAACACGACAGAGTACTTAGACAGTCAGGCTTTCAGTGACTGGGTTTGTACTGGAGTCAGACAGGTTTCATCTATCTCAACAGGAGGAACAGTCACATCAGAAACATGTGAAGCAGCACAGCCTGACTCTTCTACAGCCACAGTGTCCCTCAACATCAGTGAGTGGGCATTGCATTGCTGTTGCATTGCTCGGGAAGCACTCTCCTCTCAGGAGACTGGAAGTGAACACTGCGTCTGGCAGGTAGGTCTTCATCCCTCTCCCTCCGTGAAGGTGAGCTGTCGTGTTTTCTGTGCGCCCGATCGGACCTGGACTGGTAGTCACCTTGCGATGTACTATCTGCAGAATGACAGCGTCAGGCATCCTCCTGAGAGTCCCAGCTGCGTCTGCTTGGGGAATGCCATCGCTGGCGTTCATGCTCAGAGGAGTCCCAGTCAGGTATACGTGGAGAATGGTGGCAATGGCAGACATTTTCAGGGATCCAATCATGTCTGCTGTGCCGGAACTCAAGTGAGTCTGGACGGTGCCTGCGATTGAACTCTGGACTTCGACCGTAGCATCCGTCAGGTGAGTAGTAGGTTCCGGACTGGCGTTGACCACCATGGTCGGATGGAGAACGGCGGCGTGCACCACCGAGGGGATCACCAGATGCGGAAGATCGATTGGCCCAGTGGTCAAAGCGCTGGCTGCAGTAGGTGTTCTTCTCCTGTAGCTGGTGGACGTCACTGTAGGTTACTCACTGTGTCAGTTGTTCCATTGCTTTTAGAAGTTTATCAGAAGCAGCATCAGAACATGTCATTGACACCTGGTCCATAGTCTGCATAGGTGGGTATGAAGCATGAAGGTTCAGTGCTGCACGTGCTCTTTCACAGCACCCAGCAACAACTAGCGCTTCATCAAGGTCTCCCGCTCCCATCTCGTGGATAATCGCTTGCAGGGCAGGATCCACGAAGCGACAAAACTTCTCCCCTTCCTGTGCTACGCGGCCATAGTCAGGAAAGGCTTCCATAATAAGGCGGGTGATGTCAGCACTGTGCACCTCTAAGCTCTCACCAGGCTTGGGACAAGCATTTATATTGGTTTGGAAAAATGGCAGGGATTGGTTTGCACCAAAAACATCCTGGAGCCTCTTCTTGACAGCCCCGTAGTTCTCCTTGACTGCGGGGGAATGGCTATCCCAGTACAGAAATGCAGCCTCAGCTAACCTTGTTGGTAAAATTGAAGCCAACACAGACGAAAGTTCAGTGGTTGGTTGGTTGCTTGTACATGGCTTGCATTGACACCTCAAAACGTCGAGACAAGCTAGTAAAAGACACAGTCCCATCTCCTTTAAAAACTAGTTGAGTAACATTCACAGCAGACACAGAAGTAAGAGTGGAATGAGCCATTTCAGGGCGTTGACTAATGGACGTCTCATTTATTGGACATGGTGAGCTCAAAAATGTTGAATAATGACGAAAATAATGTCCAAAAAGAAGGTAGGGAAAAATTCAAACTGTAGGAAACCTCAAAATCTCATCCAAATTAGCGAAGACAGCAGCCATTCAGTAGAGCGCAAAAATCCACGTGGCTAGCAAGATGAAATTTAGCAAGAAATATCGTTGCATAAAAATAGTCAAAAAGCCACACACAAAACATACCAACACCGCTGCCACCAATTGTAAATTGAGGGATTCGTAGTTTTGGAATGGATGGCTCTACATCATGAATGGGCAAAAAGGAGAGATTGACTTCGTTTGAACACAGCTTTCAGGTTTTTTAACGTCTGCCTCTGCAGCACCAACGAGAACACTTTCCGGCTTCTAAAACACTTCCTTTACTCCAGCCAATCAAACGCTCTCAACATAAACATGTTTAAGTTATTATTAAAGGGAATATAATTTAGATAACCTTAACGTGAAAGACTATATGTTCAAACAACATAAAATTGTAACAATTTAACAAAAGCTCACATTTGTAACGCGATACCACAACGTAACTGCAGTTAACCAACTTTCCCACCAGGAGGAGCTCTTACACACTTTGATCTTGCTTCTTGGAATGCTGACTAAAATAAAACATGATGGTGGAATACATTGCGGGTTTTCGCAATGTATTACATGCAACGCTTGATTTCCCTTTGTGGACATCTTTATCCCTGAGGTAATACAACAAAATAAAATATCGATTTTAGATCATTGTGAAGGGGACAGAAATGTCGAAAACTAATTTGATTTATTTTTTTTTTCCTGTGACTCAATTCATTCTAAGAGGATGGAACACATTCAACTCGAAACATGAAATGTACTCCTCTCTGGGCCTCCCGCGTTGTCTTTGACAAAGACAGCAGTTTCCACGTGGCTGCTCTTGCATCCATTGTCAGCATTGCCATAATACTACTGTACTTGGCGTTCATCACCTGCTGTATTCTGGACTGTGTCCAAAAACCCACAAGAAAAAACACCCCGAGTGAGTTTCTTCAAATATTGGAGAACGGTGTTTATTAACCTCTCAGTGTGGTTCCTCTAAATAAATGGAAACCCTTCCTTCCCATGGAGTCATTCTAAAGGCATTTGGAAGATTACATGCCCCACCAAAGGCTTGAAGGCAGATGTAACGTCCACCTGGGAGAACGTTTTTCACCACCACCATCAGAGAACCTAGTTGACAACAGGTGAGAACCAGGCCAATTAATGTGTATTTTTTCCCCCTGATCAAAATGCCTCGAGCACATACAGTAGGTGTCAAACTCAGGTCCTGGAAGGCCGCTGTCCTGCATGTTTTCCAAGTCTCCCTTTTGCAACACACCTGATTCAAATGATCAGATCATCAGCAACCTTTGCGCAAGCCTGACATTGAACCTGTTAATTTGAATCAGGTGTGTTGCAACAGGGAGACTTGGAAAACATGCAGGACAGCGGCCCCCCAGGGACTGAGTTTGAGACCCCTGTCTTAGTGCATTACAGCAACAGCACAAAATGAGGAAAGGTGTAAATAGCTGGTAGTTTGGTCCCCCCCACCTCAAAAAAAAAAAAAAAATGGTGAGTTTGGTGGCAGTTCACTGTATTATCTTAATGTTCCGACCCAAATTCTAAGATTTACAGAATGCAAGAGTCCTCTATATGCCTTTTGCCAGTTATCCCCCTCCCACACTCTTTGCCTGAAATGGCAATCATTGGAAGTACAGTGTAGTGGTATGCATGTGTTTACACATGGGAGATAAATATACTTTATAAAACCAGTATCAGCCACTGATAATTGTTATTTATCATTGTGGTTGTGGTTTGCAGTGTAGACTGCAGTGCATCACACTGGAAGCGGTTACGAATATTTCTGAACCAAACAGAATCAAGCAAAATATTGAAGTTACACGCCACTGCAAACTCAACCAGCAGACTGTCGAATAGACTTTTCAATTTATGACAAACACATCTCAAAGGCAAAAAATTTCATACCGCTGTATTGCAATTAGTCATGATGTTAGGTCTGAATTGTGCGCAGCCCCATTACTTCCCTTGCCCCTGCAAAAGCCAACTTGATGATGGAGGCAATTTAGTCCACAGGCAAGAAAACATAACAAAACAAGAGGGTCAGTGTGACGCGAGTCTGCCCGCATTAGATATTGTATATGAGCACCATCCTGTCGATAGGCGCCCTGCAGATGGGACACGTCTTTGGCTCCGGCAGAGCCTCGTAGCATCTCGTGCACGTGCACACGTGACCGCACTCTAGAAAGACGCAGGAGCGCTCCTGGAACAAGCAGACGGTGCACCTGCTGGCTTGTGCGCCGTTTTCCTCCAAATTGTGTTCCCCCTTATTTTTCTTCTCTTGCTCTTCAAACTCCCGAAGCATGCGCTTCACGCGCTTCCTCTGTCTGTGGCAGACGTACTGCTTCCAGAGTAGGTAGACGAAAGTGGAGCAAGCAGCAAGGCCGAAGACTACAGTCAGAATCCTCCACAGTCTGACATCTCGCTCCTGCTTCCTCAGTAGAGCGTCGTAGTCCAGCCGAGTGAGGAAATAAGTGAAGCCTTGCTTGGGCGGCTGGAGCTTAATGATGTTGTTATCCAGCACTAGCTCGCCTACGCCTGTGACGCTGTCGCCCACGCGCAACATCTCCTCGGTTTCGTGAATGCCTTTGGGTCGCTCGCCACTAATGAAGTTACCGATGGCGCTGGACAGGGACTGAACTGCGGGGTGGAAGTTCTCATACGTGGTCTCCAGGTTCAACTCGGCGGCGTCGAGCGGGCGCATGATGCGAACGGTGGCGGCGATGTCATCGTCATGCGGGCCGAGTGCAAACGGAACGGTGTTGGTGCGCTGGTGGATGACTTTCTGAGTGTTGCTCCTGCGCATAGGAAACGTGAATGAAGCCAAATCATGCTGTGGAACTCCTGGTGTAACGATTCATTCAACGCTGCATTCTCAAATGATTATGCAAATTTAGTTTTTTTCCTCAGATTTTTATAAATAGCCTGTAGGGATAAACTCTACAACATGGATGCAGGATTGCAAAGCTGCTATAAAATAAGAATGCGTCCAACCTAAGGCCCGGGGGCCATTTACGGCACATCATCCATTTTTCAGGGACCTGCGACATGACAATATATATTCACTCAAAACACTATTTTGACATGGGCCAAATGGTTTGTTAAAAAGTTGAAGGTGGGCAGAGTGAGAAGGGAGGGTCTCAGAAAAATAGGTGACATTATGACTCAAATTTGTACAAATATACTGTAAAAGTTTTCTCGATATTCCAAGATACAAATAAACCATTTATGATTAAAAGAATAACAATTTATCTTCAAAACACTGTCGACAAAGATAATTCAATTTGAGAGGCAAAAGTAGTTTCTTCCACTTTGTGGAGGTTTGTTTGAAAACATTTAAAGTATTTGCTAACAGTTGATGACTTGTGCTGAGTGCCAAACACCATTTGCATCATAATTTGGGATGTGAGGTATACTGTTAAGCCACCATGATGGCAAAACAACCTACTAAGGCCCTATATGGGATTCATCCCAGCGCCAACCATCCATCACTTCTTGTGGCCCCTCTGCAGCCATGCGACAAGATTAAAAAAAAAAAAAAAGTAAATAAAATAATAAAAATGCTGCGACCGATTCGTGCCTCAAAGACAACAAGGGCCTGGCGTTCGTGTGGGGCTCATAACTTTCAACCTGATTGAAGAGATGATGATTTCACTTTAATTTTGTATTTGTAATCCTTCAACGGTTGAAAAGCAAAAGCCGTTACTGAATCGTTTGAGACCAGATTGTTAAAAAAAATGAACCAATATCATCCATGAATTGAATTCGTTCAAATGAATCGTTGCCAACTTACCACAGTTGGGTGGTGCGGTTCCACACCATTTTCTCCTCCTTCAAAGTCAGTCTCTCAATGACGCCTTTGCAGTTGTCGAGAAACTGGCTATGGAGAGTTTCTTTCACAGACCTCGCCACGCCTGCAAAGAAGGACATATGGTGCCGCGGTCGTAATGCAGCCTGTCGAATGTTTGGTCAGTTAGCTGAGGTTGTGTGTGTTTCTAAATTCCGATGGTCCATGAAGACTCCGAATGCATGTGGCGTCTCTAGAAGAACGTACTACCATCAAAGCCGTGTCTGATTAGCTTGGAGATAATGGTTGTACGACTACATGTTACGTGATGTTATGTGGTAAATAAAGAATGTTTGGCGCAATTAAGTGAAATTTGTACATTTCTTGTGGCCCTGTGGTGGGGAATCACGAGTCGACTCACCCTCGATGACAGCATAAGGGAAACATCTTCCAGGTGTTTCAGACAGGATTATTTTCAAATCCTGGTCAATGGAAACTTTCTTGGCATCCTGTGCACAGGAGAGATTTCGCTTGTGTGACACCTGTGATTGATTCACTTACATATTGTGACAGTGGTGGAGCGTGTGTGTTTTGAATGTGGCAGACCTTCAATTTGGTCACGGTCGCTGCTTTGTTCCTATACACATTGTAGAAGACAGCAGTGAGGGCTGAGCTGGTAGCCAAAAGGCCCACCTGTAAAGCTGACGGATTCCAGTCCAGCATCATGGACTGTCATGACAGCGATAAGAGCGCACATTTGTGTCAAACTGGTCTACTTTGAAAAGAAATATCATACATGTCCCTCTCGACAGGGACAGAGGCTGCCCCCGCCCATCTTCCTCATGTTTTCCCTCTTCCCCATCTAAGAAACTAACCACCAGGCTGCCCGTTTTGTCCCCCTCTGTTGGTCATTGTTGCTTTTCATGTTTCTTGGACTGGTTGTAACTAAAGCCAAATTCCTGTTTTTACTTACATTTAGATGATTCTGATTTTTAAGGTTGACATGTTACTTGTTTCAAGGCTTGTTAAATCAGTACTGTGTCATTCAAGTTGACAGGTTTTGCTGTTAATTTGGAATTTTATTCCATTTTTAGATTTCAAATAAAACAGGATCTGAGAAAATATTGTCAATTTTTGTTGGCCTGTCCATATTATTACACACAGGTCCAAAATATTGTAAAAAGGTTGTCAGGCAAATATTCAAATAATTCAACTCTTGAACAGCACAAACAAGAAGCTTCGAGGAAGAAGAGATTCTGAAAAATCTGCCTTAAATTCGGATTTTCATTTGTGTCATTCCACTTCCAGGAGATGCCATGAGTTTACCTGCAATCTCGAAATGAAATTCCCTAAATGGACTGATGTCCCCCAAACTAATTGGCTTCTTTTCTAATATTATTTAACTTCCATTCCAAGCCGCGCATGCCATGAATGCAATTTCGATGACCAATGATAAAGTTCACATTTACCACGGTTTATTCTTTGATTTGATGATTCCTTGTTTAAAAAAAAAAAAAAACGTAGTATAACGCTCATGCGTCAGAGCAATGTGATAGGCGACGAACAGGGACGACCTTACCTTTTCATGCCACAGACACTGATGAAAGTTTAAAACGAGCGATAGTTTCATGTAGAAACGCCTTTTATGAACGCTTTGCTTTCCCTCATTTGAATGTGCTTGCTAGCATACATGCTAGCTCCCTGAATTAACAATTGGCCGGCGTCACTCCAGCCAACCACATAACACGCTTTGAACGGTTCAGCAGATTAATATTGCTGAGGCATTTCCCAACTGTCAAGATATTACCAATAAGAAGCATTTGCGCGTCCCTGATGAGGTCACGGCGGCCTGCGATCAGTGAAGCTTTGTCATCAAACCTTCAACTGACGTCTTCACGTTGCCAGATACCGGTGACGTTTTTCAGTCATGATCGTACAGAGTAGGAAAATTGTTATTCATTTTACATTTAAAATATGTCGTAATTTTGCTGGAACAGATGACGTTATTAATTTTATTATTATTATTATACACATTATTTTTGTGTGATGATGCACATTATCTTGCATATCAAAAGTTTAATGAAAAAAATACCTGGCAACCCTGCACTTCGTCCCTTTCACCGCTGCATGTCAGTGTAATCATTTGTAACCGTGTGAGTGCTGAGTGTTGGACATTCACGTTCGTGCTCTCCGTGCAAAAATATGTTTCTTCGTTTTCCAGTAGGTGGCCCAATCTACTTGTGGAGGAAAAAAAAAAAGACTGGCAGATGTAAAACTGCTCATCCAATTCATGCACTTTGATTAAAAGTAAAACTAAAAAGTATCGAGGTTGAAATGTATTAAAGTACAAAAGTGAACATGTATTGTAGCATTTAGTGTCTAATATTTGTAATATCCGTTTTGATGACTCAAAATAGTTTATTACTCCTTAACCCTTGTGGACCAAAACATCCCATAACAGGACTGTTGACGTACAAACTAAAATTATGTCATGATCTATTAACATGTTGAAGGTGCTAACTTGTCCATATTGAATAGTCCAAATTCAATGTTTTTGTTTTTTACTTATATGCAGATGATAGTTACTTATACCCATAGCACAATACTGCTTTTTATTGCTCTGATGTCCATAGAGGGCACCAACCTCAATAAGTAAATAGAAACTATATATGTATGGATAGGTCTGACGCCACTGAACATTTTGAGTGGTCGCAAGAAAAAAAAGGATTTAGAAATGACTTTGATATTACACTTTAAAGCCACCATTCCATTATGGTGCCTTTGTCCGATGTGTCGTTAAAAAAAAATCAACGCACAAGGGTTAAACAATGTATCTCGTGATTGAAATGAGAACAAGCAAAATATAAGATAAGATATCCTTTATTTGTCCCACACTGGGGAAATTTACAGCCTTCAGCAGCAAGATTGTGGGGAGAAAGAAGAAAGAAGAGAAAAAACACAGTTCAATTAAGTGCAATATAAATACAAATATGGATAAGGTCAATAAGTTCAATTAAGAGCAATATAAATACAATATGGATAAGGTCACAGTACTATTCACATTCACAATTGTCGTCATATCATTTAAATAATTTTATTATTTATTTATTCCTTTTTATTTTTTATTTTTTTTGTTCAGCAGCCTGACAGCAGTCGGTATTATGTTGCATATTCCGTGAAAACAGCATGTGATGCTCCCAAAGTTTTACTAACATTGTAAGCTGACAGTTGAATAAACAAAAGGGGGAAAAGGTAAATTAGCTAATGGTAACAACTGCAAAATACACCATGTTTGAGTTTTTCAGACTAAACGGCAAGAGAATTTCTGAACATCAGAAGCTTGTGCTTATTTGGGCTTGAACACAACACAGTTGCCACAAGTCATTCTTGCAGCCAACAACATCAAATGATTCTCTGAAATAAATTCATGAATCAGGGAATATCTCGCTTCTCAAAATCAGTTGCTATCAGTGTTAGTTTTTCCAACTCATGAGCAAGCAAGCCAGCGTGATCAAATCAATTAGCCACGGTTGACTTGTGTTATATACAGAGAAAAAGATTCTGCAGTGATCTCACCACGTCTCTATTCTGCTTACAGACCCTGTGTTGTCATACATGTGTGACATTTGGGAACTGGTATGACTTGCTGTGATATGGTGCACTGTGATATATTAGCCCAGTTGTCTTTGACATTTACGCCCATCAACAGCATTTCTTAGGATTCACACTGCATTTTAAAGGAAATTGCACTACGGAATCTAATTCTTCAGAGGGGTGAAAATGGCAAAGTGATTTTAATTTAAAATGTCACATGTTACCTGTAAATAAACAAAATATAGAGAGTAATTTTCATGAATAACATTGCAATGCCAATACAAAGACTGGATGCTCTATGTTTTTGCTTTTGCATCTCCCCTGGCTGGACGAGTCTGACATGATCAGCCTGACAGGTGAATATTAGACCTTTGAGAAACTGTCTGACAGGAAGAGGTGTGAACTTCTTGTGACCTCAAAAACATCTGCGAGCCCTTTGCTGTTTTTGTGTGATTAGGATAGTTCACCAATCTTGTAGTATAGCTCCTACTGTGGGTTAAAGAAAAGGGAAATGCAACTAGTTGTGGAGAGATGCTCGTCTGCATTCTGATGACTGTCGGGGTGCCCTTAAACAGAGCACGGAACCCATTGGAAACTCAGAGGCGCAGTCTATGTTTGCATGCCCATCACTCGGATGTCTTCTTATACCTGGTGTATGTGTGTTTTACTGATTCTTGATGATTATTTGATGCATAGATTCCACTCAAACATTGTTTAGAAGCAATGTGTTTTCTGTAGAGTGGTTTTTGGATGACATAAAAGGAAAACCATAGTACAGTACGCTAAATGGTTCATGATTAATTGCAGTGTTACACAGCTACGCTAATACAAATGAAATGATGGAGATGTACTGTAAAATGTTGAAAATGATTGCTGGTTAGAACAGAATTGTTGTGCTTTTTTTCATGGCTACAATCGAAAAAAATATCAGTCAAAATTCTTTTGTGCCACAAAGTCCAATTAAGAAAAAAAAAATTTACTGGTAACTTGGGCATAGGCTTTTTGCTGCCCCACACAATACATAAAGGAAAGATGGCAGGAAGTATTTAGCTTTATTTATACATACAGTGTTTATTTAACACACCTAAAGTAAGTGCCCAAAACCACCACTAAGTATCGATGTGAGTATAGCGCGCTTACCCAAGTGTTGACCTTGCTTTTAGTCTTTCCGATGCCACGTGAAATTTGCTCTTTGACGTGGAGCCCCCGGTCTTCATTACTGTCGGCTAATTGGTGGATCTTTTTTATTTGACCGTAGAAGCTCACTTGATCCCTCAATGTGGTACAGCACTTTGCTGATAAAGGGTAAGCAATGCACTGACTGAAAGTGTGTTGTGCAGCACACATCTGTCTCCTCATTACATCATGAACAAAAGGCCAGAGTCCCAAAGTAAAATTGGGTTCCACCACTGTCGCTCGTAAATTGCTCCTTCCTCATAGACCCTCGGCAAAACCATTCCAGGCCTTTCTATGGGGAAAGTGTCTTTCATGATGGAATGCATTTGTCTCCGTAACATCTTCACTCGCGTTTGTAACTGAGCGGCTCGCAATCTCACCATCCCCTTCACACATGACATTAATCAGTCTAGCCGGAGGTGGGGCACTCTCACAAGACCCCTTTCATTGATTACATCGCACTGCTGCGTGATGAAGAGTCTGACTCAGTGATGACGCCCGTGCTTGAAAGAAAATCTTAACAAACACAGCTCCAAAATTTCCAGTAGTAGTTGGTGGAAAAACACATTTGGGAAGTGGATGCTTCACGCCAGCATGAGTAAAAAGAATAAAGCAATGCAACTATATTTGTTATGAATTACATGGAACTTTTCTTTACTCCCGAGCTACCACAAAATGATGTCTTGGTGATGTGTCTCAAAAATTATTCACAGGAATTGGCACAAAATTTGGTTCAGTTACTCAGCTTTCCAACTGATATCGCTGCACAATCTAAATGACAACTATTTTATAACGTTGACAGTGTAGCATTGTTTTATTTGGAAACAAATGTTGGGCAACACCCTCATCTGTGAAAGATTTGCTTCAAACTGCATTCGAGAACATATCAAAAGAATTCATATGTCATTTGACTTTTTTTTCTTTTCTGGCACCCAGATACACAAACAGGGGTGCACAATCACCTCAGACGTGGAGTCTTTTCTTCATCTTTATTGTTGCACAGACTGTCTGTGCACAACTGACTGGTCAGGGCGGCTGTGTACATTCACAAAACAGACCATTTCGCCGACTAGCCTGTTTAAATGACAGTCGGAATTGGGTATGCAATACTTTGCAGCTGAACAGAGCACCAAAAAGAACAGGAAGTCAGACAGATGCACATGATAGAAAGTATTTTTCAAAAAAAAAAAAAACCAACACCAAAAGGATTGGGGAGAGCATTTTTTTGGGAGGGGGGATGGGGGGGAGATAAAGATCCAACCAGCCATTATGCATTCGAGAGAAAAATTGATGACCTGGCGTCTCCATGGAAATCTTTTTGAACCCATTGCGTTATTCCTCTGTCAGCATTGCGATAATGCTTTTGAGTAATGCTATAGGTGTTTGTAACCCACTTCCCAAAACGTTAGGACATTACTTTTTTTCTTTTTACTGTGTGAAAGATCAGACATATACAATCATGCAGTATTGGCTGAGATGTAATATTTGAACAACAAAAATGCAGCATCCCCTTGCGTCAAAGATGGGGTTCTTTCCGCCTTCTGTAGTCCTACCAACACACTCTGATCATGAACATTCCTCATTTTTGTGACATTTTATTGTAACTTACTGTTTAGGTTGTTAAGTTTCAGGTGGTCAGGAACAGCGCCACTGTCCTCTGTTTGAGTTGGAAATCAGAAGCGAGCTGTTAAATTTCACCTTTCAAATTTTCGCTGGTCTGTGCAACACACACAGTTGTGTCACTGGTAAAACAAAGAGGTCGAGGGGAAAGAAAACGGCATCATTGTGCACACTGATCAATAAGGTTGAAGTGTTTGTAACACATGTGACATGTCAAGATTCTTCACAAATGTGATGCTCTCCCAAACAAGAAATTGTTTCATGTTCAACCAAGCAAAATCCAGAAGTAGTCACACAGCCGTCATTTAACACCCCTCAAGAGTTCCCGTGGGCAATGGATCCTCTGCTTTATAGGAGTCATAAATATAGCGATAGTTCATTGCAGAGCTGGACAGCTCAGTAATGCTTCCGACGGGATCCATTTGGAAGCCAAACAAAGAGGCGGGGAGGGGTGTGCACGCTCCGAACACTCGGCTCGGCGCATCATGATGCAAACGGCACAGGAGAAAGAAGAAAGAGGAGGCGAGGGAAGGAGGAGCGAGGAGGCGAGCAGACCGACTCAGCCTGGTTGGCTCGCAGTCACTCTTCTGTGCGAGGCAAAGCAGCTTCTCTGTCTGTCCTCTCTCTTTGGCTCTCTCTCATCGACGCTGAACCTCCAGTTTATCCAGTCTGAGCTGAAAAGAGGCAACCAAGGGGCACAGGAGCTCCTCCTGCTGCCACGCCATGCTACCCTGGAGGAGGAATAAGTTTGTTCTGGTGGAGGATGACAATAAAATGAAAGGCAAGAGTCTCGGAACAGGACTGACCTATCACTCCATCCTCGCATCTCTGCTGCGCTCCTGTCCTGATCTGCTGCCCGACTGCCCCTTCGATTGGGTGGGAAACATCTTTCATACCAAACGCCAGAAGGTGGAACTAAACCGAGAGGAGCCCGTGTACACTGTGCGCTATCTGGGAAGCGTGGTCACCATCACAGCTAAGGGGGAAGGTTGCACCCAGGAAGCGGTGGCCAAGATCTGGGCAAAGAGCGGTTACGGGGAGCAGAGCCTGAAAATGAGGTTGGCCGTGGGACCGCAAGGCATCCGCATGAGTGCTGACAAATCGGGGAAAAAAAGTCCCGTTCATCTTTACTCCCTGAGCCGGATCACCTGCTGTACAGCGGACCCGTGTCGACCCAAGATCCTGGCCTGGATCTACAGGCACCAGGTTAAGAACATGGCCGTCGTCCTTCGTTGTCACGCTGTCTTGGTGAGCAAGGCGGAGAAGGCCCAAGCCATTGCGCGAAGCCTCTACCAGCACGCCACCTCTGCCTTCAGCGAGTTTAAGCGTCTCAAGCGCCAGAGTGACTTTCGGCACTGCCAGCAGCAGCTGCTGGGGGAGGAGGCGGTGCCCCTGATGCCCCTCAGGAGGCTGCTGAATGGGCACTGCCACTATAGGTCATCCGCCGACACGCCTGGAAGCGCCACTCGTCTCTGCTCCATCACGGAGGAGGAGGAAGAGGAGGAGGATGACGACGACGACGACGACGATGGCAGCGACAACCAGAAGGCGGGAGCCCAGCAGCGCTTGGAGACGGAGCCCAAAAGGAAGCAGAAGGTTTTCACCACAAACGCAGACCCGACGCAGTTACTCTCCCAGTTGGATCTCAGGGATATTGCTCGACTGGAGCAGTGCCAAATCAACTTTGTCAGTGAGAACAATAACAACACATTCACATTTATAACCTCGCTGGTGTGATTGTGAACGGGGAACAAATGGAACTCATTCTTCTGTTCATTGGACTCCGTCCTTTCTCCCTCCTTGAAACGTGTTCACCGGCGTCCGTTTAGCGGGCTGGTCTTGCGCGAGGGCACTTTGCATTCTGCCAGATGGCTCTGACGCCGGTGCGCCAGGTTGACTGTAGCGAGTCGGGGATGTTTACAAGAAGAGTTGCTGATGCACAACCCTTACGAGCACAATGACAAACGTCGCTCTTCGGCAGCATGAGATGACGTATGGTCATGTTTTGATCTTTGCTTTGCTTTTTTTCAAAGCATGGTGTTTGTATGTTCGTGTCGTATTTCTAACCTGACAATCCTAAATGATGTTCCAAAGTTTGTTACTGATTTACGAAGGAGGGAGGCGATGGATTAGGACGCAAGCCATTGATGGGACATCGTAATTAATGCCCCTGTCACCGTGCTCATCAATTATGCATGACGTGTCAACTGTAACCTTTTGCGTTGAGCTCTTGTCTTTGATGATGTGACACCTTCAAAGAGAACACTGTGATAAACGTGCAAGCAGAACCCGCCGAAAAGTCCCATTCATGGTGCTCAGGCAAATTTCAGTCTGTCATGATTGTGCTCCAGCTTGTTTCTTTCCACATCGGCTCTTCGATAACTTCACAGTTTGGAGACTTGTTCTGAGCCGCTTTCCTTTGAATTCCGTTCATAACCACTGACATCATTGTGTTGTAAGAAATAAATGTATTTATTTTCAAAACATGAGAAATAAAAAGTTCCCAATGATTCCTTGGTGATCTTGGAGAGATCAAGGGGGTGGTGCAAATGAAACTGTGCAGGTTTCCGATGGGAATATGCGTCACTCCAACCCTTCAACCCATATGCAGCTACATATTGTATTCCCTGAGCTATTAGACAGTAAACCGACAAAATTCAAA
The DNA here is from genome assembly GCA_901007745.1 of Hippocampus kuda. Classification (NCBI taxonomy): domain Eukaryota; kingdom Metazoa; phylum Chordata; class Actinopteri; order Syngnathiformes; family Syngnathidae; genus Hippocampus; species Hippocampus kuda. The sequence continues at coordinate 20,861 of CAAKHF010023931.1, read as the reverse complement.
CGGAGATTGTAACTCGTAAATCGGAAGTCAGCCCTAATGAATGTAGTTTGATGGTCTCCCCTGCCGGCTTCCAGGCCGTTCATGCTGAGGGGGGCAATTCATCAGCAGATGGAATTGTGCAGAGAGAGAACATAAAGAACCTGTCACAGCAGTTTGGCTGTCGGCGTCTGACATCGCAGATGTCTCCAAAACCAGGACGGTGACTCACCCATCATCAGTTTTTGCCACAAACATCAGCATTTTGTTGACGACAAAGCCTTTATGCTGTCGTTCCGGAATCTCGCACAAGCTGCAGGTAGACATTGCAGCTCTGTATTTGATTTTGCTAGATCCACATTATTTTCCCTCTCGCCGCAGCGGCCCAAAAACATTACGGGGGCACCCCTACCCTGTTTCAGACCGCCTGCTCTCAGGTGAGAGTGCGGTAGAATGTAATCCTTTGTTTCACGCCGGGGCCACAAACCATCACACGTGGGGATGCGAAGTGATTGGCAGAACGACCACCGTACACTTGAGCCTATTGTGTAAAAACAGGACAAAACGCACACAAAATATGGCAGACCGTAACAAAACTTGTACGCTGCCCATCTCATTACAGACAGGCTCCAGGTTTGTGTTGTGGCCTCTGATGTACTGTCATGTTTTGTTGCATTCACTCCACTTTCTTAGGCTTCTCATCTGTACAGTGACGGCCATGGCAATTTTTTTGACAAACGAAAAATCTGTCTCCGGCATCCATAGCAATCACGACGTGGAGAAAAAAACAACAACAACCCCATCAGAGGATGTACTTCCTGAGGCTGCTGAGGAAGCCTGGCCTGCCATAGCAGCGACTTTTCTCCTTTCTTTCATGTTCGGGGCTGTTATGGCTATTGCTCATCATGGCATGCGTGTGTGTTTGCTTGAAAAGTCGATCTTCATCCCTGATCTATCTGGTTCCGATATAGGACATACTGTCTTTTCTTCTCTGCATTTTGAACAATAGACAAAATGCAGCGGAGAGGAATACTGTCCACATCATTTCAGCAACCTACTCCCAAAATAACATTAAGGTTCATAGACCTCTGTTGCAGGCTTGCTTGGTTTAGTGTTGTTGTAAGGTTAACAGCATTCGCTAGAATTGGGTTGGATCTGCTGCTCGAACAACTGGCCTCAGCCAGCCCCTCATTAATTAATTCATTGAATTCATTCTTTTCTTGAAATTATCCAGAGAAATCCGCTGGCCTTATTTACGACTGTGTTTGCATGCAGCACTTGGCAGAACAACCGCGGTGCTTTTATGTCACCATAACTCTTGGGCAAAGACGAGGGAGCAGATGGTTGCAGTAAGGTGCACACTGGGCTTTACAACAGCCGCTGCAAGCCTCACCATCAAAAGCTTTGGTGGATCACATTGTTCGCCACAACGGACACGGTAGGGCGAAATGCATTCCGTTCTAAAATGCAATCAGGCATTACAAAATACAATCACATATTACAAAATAATGTGTGTGCCATTGCAGAGCAACACGCAGTGCTTCAAAAAGATGAGTGGCAGCATCATTGCAAGTGGCATCTCATTTACTCCCCAGGCGTCATTTTCAATCAGGACCGTGTGGAGACACTCCTTCAAATGCAAATATAATTAGATGCTTTTTGATTGAATGTTTGAAATGATTCACAATGTGGACACACTCAACTTGGACCAGACTACAGTATTGCAAAAACACGACCCACACATGGAGCGAATTGATCTGTGGACACCTATTCTACACCCTCAGGCAGGTTCTTCAAGGGTGCGTTGGAGTTCGCCCAACCAATTTTCAAATGTTTTGTGGACTTCAACCATGACCCTCGGGGAGTTCCGTCATGGGGGGTGCTTCGGGAATATGAGGTACCAAGCCCCCTCAATACGGGCTGTTTGATCCCCGTACGGCCCGTGTCAGAGTTTGGTCTGCATTACCAGCAGCAATTTAGATTTGTTTCCAGTGAAGGTTGGACTCCCCGAGGCTGCCCTTTGTCACAGATTCTGTTCATAACCTTTATGGCAAAATTAGTAGGCGCAGTCATGCGTTGAAGATTTCTGGTTTGATGGCCTCAGTATTGCAAATTAGTTCTGTTCGCTTCAACAAGTCATCATCTTCAGCTCTATCTGGAGTGGTTTGCGGTGGTTTGAAGTGGTTGGGATGGAAATCAGCACTCCCAAATCTGAGACCATGCCCCTCAGTCAGAAAAGGGTAGAATCCCCTCTCCAGGTCACGGAGGAGATCCCGGAACAAGTGGAGGAGTTCAAGTATCTTAAGATCTTGTTTATGAGTGAGAGAAGAAAGGAATGGCAGATTGACAGGCGGATCGGTGCAGCGGAAGCAGTGATGCAGACTCTGTGTTGGTCTGTCGTGGTGAAGAAGCCCACAAGCTGTGGAGCGTGACCAAAAGAACAAGATTATGGATACACACGGCCGAAATGAGTTTCCTACGCAGGCTCTCCCTTAGCGATATTGTGAGACGCTCGGTCACCCAGCTCAGGGTATAGAGGACCCAGATGAGGAGGAACGGGCGGGCATCTGATCAGGGTGCCACTGTGGTGAGGCGTTCTGGCCATTTCCAGGAGGCTGTGCGGAAGACCCAGGACACTCTGGAAAGACTTGTCTCCCGGCTGCCCTGGGAACGGCTTGGTACCCCCACCCTCTGTGACAGCTGGTTGAAGTGATTGGGGAGACGGAAACCTGGGCTTCCCCGCTAAAGCCCCTGCCCCCATGCCCTGACTGTAGATTAGCAGAATATGATGGATGGATAGTGTTATGGTACTGCATGAAAGTATGACTGCAAATGCATGAAAAATGAGCAGTGTCAGATTGGGACTGGGAAGTTAATTTATGAAGCATAGTCAAATTTAGACAATACAATGATGTGAAATTTGAATGTTTATGCAAATGACCCCTGGACATGTTTTTGGGACCATTACAAAACAACCCGAGTCATAAGTAAAGAATTTCAGGCATCTCAAACAGCCTCGAGGCAGCTCCTGAGAGGAGCTGCAAACTTTCCAAATTACAAATGAGACCTGCTGTGTTCTGCTGGTCAGCAACACTGTCAAATTACTGTTCCGGGGGGTGATGATCTACCGTTGGCATAAATAGCACAAGGTGCCCTGTAAGTTTAATATTTATATTCATGGTTTTTGTTTTGTGTTAAGTTGCAACTTAGTTAAATGCAAGAAAACATATTCAATTTGTTGGATAAGCCCCTAGAGCCCAAATGTTTTAGCTTGGGTGCCATTGGGCAAGTTTACTAAATCATGAGAACCTGTTATTAGTCAGGGTCATCAGACATTCAGCACTTTATACTAAGAGTAGATTAAAACACACCAAAAAGGTCCAAGATGAGTATTTTAAAATGCTTGACGATGGAGCACAGAAATGAAAAACTGAATGATGTGTTCTTTCTCCACGGCAGTGGACGTTTGTTTCACGCGTTTCTTCTGGATTCGTAATGAAAATCTGCTCCAGAAATGTTTCCTAACCTTTCTGGCTGTATTCCACCAACAAGGTTACTGAATGGGAAAGGCAACTGTTCTCATTACAGAGATAAAAACAAATTCCACTTCATAATTCCAGCTGACAACTGACACTGTTAAATGTACTAGATATAACAGTGTCAGCTCTTCACATAATTGTCTTCCGATAGCATTAGAGAACTCTAACAGATCAAGGCCTGCATTGCCATGACAACAGTATTGCTAAAAGTGAGAAGTTTTTCCTTTGAATTTTGCATTACACAACCACTCTGTGAAGATGATCCTCATCCAGAGGATTTGCAGAATGAGAAGAGTGTAGGCTGACTGTACATGCCAGGCCGGCAGTCAGCATTGTATTTAAACACCGTGGTCACATGCATGACAATGAGAATATTGAATGAATGAATATGTACCATCATCAGTGTTTCTCTCCATCTTCGTCCATGTTTGTCACTCTGGTTCACGCCTGGTGTCATTTTTATCATTCCACATGATTTTTTTTTTCCTGTCTTTGGGCCTTTGCATGTTTATATCGTGAATGTGCATGTCTGATTTCCCTGCCCTGAAGGGACGCTGGCAGTTTACATGACTCTTGTTAAGCGAGAGGGAACAGATGGCGATGTGAAGGTGCATGTTGGGCTTTCGCATTTTCAGGCCTGCTGGCATGAAATCAGAAAAGCTTGCTGTTCTCTGGTTCAAGAGAAAGAACATGCAAATTGAATTATTGCAATCGCAGGTAAAACTGAAGAAAATAAGTCTGGGTAACTCTTTGGCTTTGAGCAAAACGAGAGAGAGCGAGAGAGAGAGAGAGAGAGAGAGAGAGAGAGAGAGAGAGAGAGAGAGAGAGATCTCTACATAGAGATATGTAGATATGAGCGGCACAGGGGCTCGATTGGTTAGCATGTTGGCCTGACAGCGCAGAAGTGCAGGGTTTGATTCCTTCCAGCCCTCCTGTATGGAGTTTGCATGTTGTTCTTGTGCCTGCCTGAGTTTTCTCCGATACTCCGGTTATCTCCCACCTTCCCAAAACTGCATGGTAGGTTAATGGAACACTGAATGGAAATTGTCCCGAGGTGTGATAGTGAGCATGGATGGTTGCTCGTCAATGAGTGCCCTGCGATTGACTGGCAACCAGTTCAGGGTGTACCCCGCCTACTGCCCCAAGACAACTGGGACAGGCTCCAGTACGCCCACAACCCTTAAATGATTACACACTGAGATTAAATATCAACGTATTATACATTTTAGGTTCTCATACTGCTCTGCCATGGTGGCTTGAAAAAAAAAAGCAATAAAAAACATTGGTGGAAATTATAGGGATTTTGCACCACATGTTGCAATTTTTTCTAGAATGGAGTGCAGCCCACAACTTGTCACTTCACCCTTGCTTGTTTGTAATACATCGTATCTTTCGTAAATAAATTCAATCTTAACACACAACTTTGGTTAAACACACAGTTAATCAAGGCAACAGCTGGAGCCAGTGACACATATTTGTTTCTCCCCATGGCACAAGATGAAGTCGCTTGGAGGAACTCAAGCACAGCATGTGTACCAGGCTGTGGGATATTGTCTTTGTTTTTTTGTTTTTATTTGTCTTCCTCATACAGGCACTGGAAAGCTTGCCTTTGTGTGGTAATTGTCATTAGAGGGAGTTTTTGTGAATTTCGGTCCAACTCTCCTTGACAGTTTTTGGCGCTGTGAGAAAAAGCCTTCAGTGACAAGACGCATACTTGCATGTCGTGTTCATCTGAGGCTGTGTGTAAATAAGTGATGAGCGGCGCTCGCTGAGAAAGGGAAACATAGTTAAAAAGATGATGGTACAAGTAGTTGAATCAAGTTCTCTCCCCGGCATTACCTCCATGTCATGTAATATGTTGCATGTTTAAGACATTTACGCTTAACTCAAGCGCACTGCTGAAAGGAGTTGTCAGCTTTCTTCTGCGAAACGTCGAGTGCTGCCCCAAAGCTCCAAACAACACGTCGCTCTCATCTGTAACGTCGCAATGCTCTAAAATGCACCCTTTGCTGCGCCACCTGATTATTCATGTACCCTTGACAATTTGAGCTCCCCTGCATTTGCTTCAGGTTCACTTGAGATACTGGTCTTTTCTCCCCAATGAACACGGAATGACTTTGTCAGTTTTATCCACGCCAGGGACAAATGGGTTACGGCTGAGAGATTATTTTGTGTGCACACAAGATAGTGTTAGGTTTTATGACTCAAAGGACAGAGAGAAATAAAAGAGAGAGTAAAATCGACTTTTAAGAGTCTTCATTATCATTAAGGAATGAACAAAAACAAAGAAAAGAAAAAAACAAAAGCAAAAAAAAAAAAAAAAGCCATTCATTACTCTCTCACCTGTGAGAGTAGGTGACGATACTGTGAGAGGCTTCGCTCTAAAATAAATTAGACCCGAATGGTTCAAGATGGAGGCGGAGGCATCACTGAGTGGCTATAAGCAGCCTTGCAGCTCGAAGCTCTTTCGGTGGTTGTTGACAAGGTTTTCTACAGTGCTCAGCCGGTATAGCCTGCCCTTTCCAGCCAAAGGTTCCTTCCCCAGGGAGGCAGAGCCAACATCCATTCAGTGAGCTTGCCGTAATTTCTGCGGCAGTCGTATCAGAGCCTGGCAGCAGTCGAGGCTCGTCTAATCTCATGAAGCTTTCAACAATGTGTTGGACCTTTCAAGTCACCAAGCTAGACTTTGTCTGAGGGACAGGTTTTCCCGATCCCCGGGGACAGCAGCCGGATCTGGCTTCATTTGAAAGTAATGCATCCTGAAACTGACTCTCTGGTGAGAACCGACCCTGACTTGTGTGCTTGTGCGGAAAGCAACACATTTTTACTCTCATTGTGAGTGACCATTTCTGCACAAGACTGAAAAGTGGTTGTCATTCTGAGAAGCTGCAATTTCTTTCAGCCTGTTCACTCGTGAAAGATCTTCAACATTTAGAAACACTTTCTTTCATTAGGTCTTCATTAAAATCAACACAGCAAGGAGTCAACTCCACAAACTATGACGTGTGTTTTCAGATGCGCCCAGCGCCTGGTTAGCAAATGCCGGTATGCCTTCTTTGAAAGTCGGCTTTTGACTCCTGACGAGTGAAGTGTAAAAGTGAAATCCTTGCTGGCAAACGATTTTATAAGCATGCTGTTTGGCCAGATAAAACAAGTACCTGGATAAAATAAATAGATCCTGTTCATTTATGAAAATGTAAAAATAAAAGTTCAGTCAAAGAATGGCCCATTAAAAACGCCCTATAGTGACTTGAGGGATTTGCTCTAAAATAAATTAATCCATTTTGAAGATTTTTTTTTTTTAAATATAAAACTTCAAACTATTTTTCACTATTTCAGTTTTTCAGACTTTTGGGAGCGTGGTTAAAGTGGTGCCCGATGACTCCCACCATCTTTATATCAGAACTTGAACACTCGTTCACATTCGTGGTTATCCAGCGTAACTGTGTCTTACTTACATGTAGTTACTATTACCAGGACAATTTCTGACACTACAGCATGCAGTTAGCTGGCTAACTACACCTAGCACCCAAAAATGCATTTCGCTTGAATGCCATCACTTATTGAACTGCTCAGTGCTCAGCTTGTGCGCTAGCTGGTGACTAATGGCTCCTGTCGTGGCGTGGAAAGCCCTGTGACATCTATCTTGTACACAGTTTTTAAATCGCTGCATTAGCTCCCCGTGTATTTTAGGATTGGTTTTAAAATGCTTTTATTAGTTTTTAAATGTCTTAACGGTCTTGAGCCATCGTATTTATCCGACCTGCTTTTATCATATCAACCGTCGCAGGTCCTGAAGTCCTCTGGCACCTGCCTTTCAATTATTTCTCAGGTGAAGACCAAAACACATCATGAGGCTGCATTTGGCCATTTTGGTCCCCAGCTATGGAAAAGCCCACCAGAGGACATCAGATCCACAGACCGTTGATGTTTTTAAGAGCAGGCATAAGGTATATATTTTTTTTAGCTTGGCTTTTGAATAACTTATTTAGGTACTTATTTTATTTCTTTTAATTCAAGCCTTTTTATTCATTTATTTGTTTACTTATTTACTATTTACTTACTATTTATCTCTATTTTTTTAACTGCTAGTGTTTCCTCTTGGCAGGGCCTCCATGCGGGGAAGTGTGGCGACTGTCACTCAGCGTACATTAGCTCCTTGGGTGCTTTTTTTCCTCATATGTTTTCTCTGTGCCTTGCCATTTTTTAATATCAGGGTCATCAGGGAATGCGTGCATGTTTGTGTGTGCGTGTGTGTGTGTGTGTGTGTGTGTGTGTGTGTGTGTGTGTGTGTGTGTGTGTATGTGCGCGCGCAAGCATAGGCCTGCTTGTGGGAATACTATATATCTGTGTATATTGGGAGAGCGTCCTCTTTTATGTTGTAATTTTGAACCTTTCATTGCACAGCACTTTGAGTTGCATTTTGAAGTATGAAAAGTGCTATAGAAATAAAGTTTGATTGATATATTCCAGCCCCCAAAGGCTATAAAGGGCAACTCAAGACGATGTTTAAAAACATCCTGTTATATTGTAACTGAGCATCGCTTCTTAATCTACAAAGAATATATATTGTAAAAAAATAAATGATGAAAACACCACGTCTACTCAGCTACGTGAGCCAAGCGCTAAAAAAGGGACGTCTATCAGCCCTTCCTGCCTGCTTTATTTACTGGCAAAACCTGACAGACTTGGTAAATATGTAGCAATGAGGAGCTGTCAGTTCCACTAATCTAGCCAGCTAATGGCAGATGCGCTGACTCGCAACAGCCATTCTCATCAGTCGTTGGCGTCTAGTGGCTAACAGCTAGCTGACTCGTCTATTTGCTCAGGGCTCTCTGTTAGGGAGTGCAATCACTCGGCCGGAGACCCGCAAGTGTCCAGTAGGCTCTCGACAGGCGGTGAGCGACGTTTCTAAGGCAGTGCAGTAGGCGAAAGCGAATCTGCCTTGATGCTGACAGCCTGACACAGTTGCAGTTGCTACAGATTCATCTTTAACAAGCCCCACTTGTGTGCAACAAGCCCCAATCAGTGTGTGTGCAATGGGTTAGGTTCTTTTATTTTTTACATTCTTTATTGAATGCGTAATCGTGACATGAATTCACCCATTTTGGTCTCCGACTGAAGTTTTCTCCCAAAATGTTGCTGCCCGTAAATTGATCATTTTTTCCTGCGATCGTTATTGAACAAATGCAATATTGATCAGAGCATTGTGTTCATAGTAGTGGGGGCAGAACTGATTGCTGCAAAGAAATTTTTTGACTTCCACTTCAACTTTGTTGTCCAAGCCATTACTATATATTTTTTGTCTTGTTAAAAGAAATGGAACGCTTTACTCCTTCATTAATTCCGGTGTAGAGTTTTAGCTTTCAAATAAAATAGACTGTCTGACTGTTCCGTCTTCTAACAATACGTCTCCAAACATATGCCCCATTGCTTCTACATTGAAAAAAGGCCTGCTTGAAGTCCAATGTCGTTCAAAAAAATCAGACTAGAAGGGTGCATAACTCCCTGAATGTGAAAGCGTTGCCTCCCACGCTTGACATAGTTCATCATGGAGCTCTCATTGACGTCCGTAAATAGCCACCCACTAGTGTGTTGTGCATGAGACGAGTGGATGACACAACTCTCAAACAAAAAACACCAGCAGTTGTACCCCCACACACATGCTGGCGAGCCATTTAATCTCTTCTCTGTCTGAATGCTGTTTCCTTAGCTCACTTATATGTTAATGCATGCACATGAACTTTGGGCTCACTCTAAATAAGAATATAGTTCAGGGTTTGTGTTTGCATCAGATGCTGTGGAAAAAAGTCCTTACAAAACGCAAGTGATTGTTGACACGGTGAGGCATGTTAATCATTTCAACCATGTTGTCATTGTTAGGTTAGAAAAATGTCATCTTCAAAAGACTGAGCTCTTCTGTTAAGAGTAAACATATTTCAACAGTGTCAACGTAGCTCCCACAAATGCCTCTCAGAAATGGACGGAATCAAGTGAGTTAATTTAGTCCGGCTCCCTGAGGACAACCCAGCTGACTATCAGTCTTCATTTCCATTCCACATGTCAAGGCGTTACACAAGTACCGGGCTGTGTAAATGAAAACAATTCCGAAGACTCAACCTCAACTGATAAATCATATAACATTGGAACATATTTGAGACTACTATGCGCTTTCATCACAAAGGGCATGCGGATGCAACCACGGTATCGTGAATGACAGGGACAGACATGGGTGGGGGACTGTTTGAAGAGAGCGTAAACTTCCACGATGTGACATAAAAAGAAAGTAGGCCAGAAAAAGAGCAGTTGCAGCTGCATTTGGGAGTTTCTCCTCAGAGCACCCAAGTAGAAGTAGCAAGAAGATTCCACCAGCAGAATTATAAATTCATGTTTTCCCTGGTTATTTTGATGTACAGAATGTACTGTATTGAGCAAATTCGCATGCCGCCAAGGTTCACACTCACTGAAGTGTGAGTATACAGTAATATGAAGCACAGACAGGACTGGCACTGAAAATCGACCATGGCATTTTTGTCTTGGACCAGCTCTTGCACACGTGTGCGTGTGCCTGCCCAAGTTCTGTAAGTGAGAAGTCATTGTTACTCATAGCATACCATTTTCAACACCGCTTATCCTGAACAGGGTCGCGGGAAGTTGTTGGAGCCTATTCCAGCTGACTTCTGGACTACACCTGAACTGGTCGCCAGTCAGTCGCAGGGCACATATCGAGACAAACAAGCATGCACACCCACATCCACACTGTAACTGAGCAAGCGAATGTACCACTACACCATCAGCGACTTTTTGGCACATGGGCTCAAAACTGGTGACCAAGTACTTTGATTTGATTTGTACTCTGTATTGCTTTGTAATTCGCCACAAGTGACAATTTGTTTTCAATATCACATGCGCTCATGACAGCGGCTTTGGAAAGGTTTCTCCCAACCCTGTAGGCTCCATTTGATTACATTCACCACTTTGTGATGGACTGACAGTGATTTCTACAACCATCTGAATTTCTGAATTTTTCCTCACATTTTTCAGTAGCTTAACAATCATTTGTTGTCAATATAATCCAAAAGCCAGATAAAGCCAAAGAAAAAGGTAAATACATGAAGCATTTAGGGATGGTGAATGTTGATTTTTTTTTTTATGGACTTGATTTACACTGACTGACTCAGGAAAGTGATCCGGTTCGCTTGACTCTTTGAGTCAGTCAGTCAGTCAGTGTTGTTGTTGGCCATCTGCCATCGTTGTGTGTTCTCGGTGTGTGTGTGTCTTGCTGGAGGTGAGAGAAGAAAATTGCAAATCATTTCTCTTCCACACCTTGCACGCTAATGTCTCACTTGGGCTCCCTCGCTCATGATTCCGCATTTTCCAGCTGCTGCGTTTTAATAAAAAGTCCACCCAGTGAAACTGGACAATCACTCGATTAACAGCCTGACTGCTGGTCTATTTGGGCTTGAAGGACCTTTTTATGATCCCCTTTGTCTATTTGCGGTCTCCCACCGAATTGGGTTGCATTTAAAATATGCATACACCACCACTTTCGTGCTCCTTTAGAAGTTGACACTTGAGCGAAAAACAAGCAAAGTGTGATTTAAAAAGAAATAGTGCAAGCGCGAGTACAACTTTTATCTTCCCTCGCTTAACAGATGTTGAAAGCTCAGAATGGGAACATCGCTTTTCAGTCTGGAGGAGAAAAATAGCATTCATATGATGGCATGCGGAAGCTTATGCACTAAACACCGCACTCAGGTGATTTTTGGAGTGTCTTCAAGCTGTCGTGTTGCAAACGTTCGGCTGTCACATGAAGGGAAAAGATTGTCTGTTTTGACACAAAAGTCTTTTCGACTCAAAAGTCAAATAGGAGAAAGCGAAATTGGTGTCATGAGTTATCAAAGGGAACCACAGTCAATATTTTATTAAAGTCAAGATTTTCCATGAGCACAAGCGTTTTCTTTCTTTTACACTCAATCCATTCCCAGTCTCTTTCAGCACATTTCTACTCTAAAGCAGATTACGGGAGAAGCGAATCTTTTGAGAACGTCCAATGGGGACTTCAGAGGCTGAAGTAGCAATCTTGCAACTACCTTGGTAAAGCGGCACGGGAAGCAATTAAAAAGAGCTACGGCAACTCTGGCCCATCAGACCGTTCTTTCAAATAAAAAGGGCAGAGAGCAGCAGGATTTGCTCGGAGGCTCCTCACCAATAACTCTCCCGAAAACACAGAGCATATCAAGAAACACGGCTGAGTAAACACAGCGACCACACCGCTCCCACAGTTATAATGAAAGGATGTGATGAATTCATGGACACTCCCTGAGGAGAACCGAGGCTTTTCCACTTTAATGATGCTATTAGGGCAGCTGGCAGTAAAGGCCATGAGCCTACTGTACAGTACATGGAATGCTGAAATTACATTCCAGAAACAGACTTACAAAACTACTGGTAAAATAAATACATTTTAAATGGTGATACATTTTTTTTTGCTACCAATCCAAAGACGAACAAAAAAGCAACCTACTACTATTTTAATGACATCAGCAGTGGTTTGCTTAAGTCAGAAATGGAGCACTGCTGCATACATTACGGGCTGCGCAGATCTCCCATCGACTTCCTTTGTGTCATTCTCGCCCCTTTATGAAATGTCCGCTCTCTGGGTGGAGATGGTGGTCATCAAGGCGTCATGCTGACAAATCTGTCAGCGCGCACATTCTCCCACAGTCGTAAGCGTCTTTTACTCTGTGCGCTCTGGAGGCCGTACTAAGGTCTAGCGCCTCTCGAAGGCAAAACATTACATTGCACATTTTGAGTCATTTCCCAGCTGCTGAGCGTGAGTGATGACCGTCACCGGCTAATTCTTGCCGATGTATGGACGGGGCGGCTGTGTGTGTGTTTTAACTTTACGCCTGTCCCATATATGCTCACCGACTGCCCAACGGCTGCATTAGTGTCCTATATCTCCTAACAAGATGCCCAAGCCATCTCATCTGTCACCTCCCGATGCAGAGGAGTAGCGGAGTGATGACCAACCTTCTCACCCTATAGGTCGGATGTGTGCGGATGAGCGTTCATACTTAAGACACATCACGTACATATCCGGTTTATATCCTCATGGGAAAGAAGCCTAGGTTGGATTTGGAAAAATCTGAATTGTACTGTTCACACTGTATGAAAAAACTACATAGGCTACGTGTCGCAAATGGGGGAAAAAAATCTGAACTGAGCTGTAATGTGATTTTATTCTGAAGTGATTGTTGACTCTTGTTTAAGAAGCTCTACTTCCTGTCTTGGTGTTTCCTGGTTTCCTGCAACTGTGGCCCATTCCCTGTGTAAAAATAGTCTGCATCAACCTCACTGTCTGTTGCCAGATTGTCTTGTTAGCCACCACATTCTTGATTGTAAGCTTGACCTTTTTCATGTAGAAGAGTCCATGCTTTTTGTTTCTTATGTTCCTAAGTTAGTTTTTTCCGACAGCTCTTGCTGGGATTTTTGTTTTTTGTTTTTTTGCTACTTTTGTTCCTTGTTTCCCCAGCTTTGCCTAGTTTCTAAATTGTTTTTGTCCAGCTTTGCTGTGATTTATGTATTTATTTATTGGTATTTTGAGCCCCCTGTTGACTTCTTACTAAGTCTGTATTTTTTCTGGAACCTTTCGATCATGCATTTGGGTCCTTTGGCATGCTTGTCACTCGCTAAATGTGATGAAGAAAACAGCTTACTGATCCATGGTAATGTGAATTGGCCATCATGATGACATTGTTCTGAATTATTAATGATTTCATGCAATGTTTAAAAAATGGATTAGTTGGTCTGACGTATTTGTAACTATCGAAAGTGGAAGTCGCCATTGCCATTGTTCTCACTGTGCCTCTGGCACTTGCACAAAACAGTTCTGCTTGGTAATAGCAACAAGCGGATATCGAGATGAGACGATCGTCTGTGGCAAAGTGATTTGTTAGCAGCTTCAGGAAGACTTCAGGGCTGTGTGATGATGCAATAGCAGAAAGTGAAATTAATTAGCAACCTTTCCTTTCACACTTTTGAAGACCTGCCATTCAAGGTCAAGCAGAGGCCACAGTTTGACGAGAAAGAAAAAAAATGTTCTAAATCTCCCATCCATTGGCGAAGAATTCCCCTGAATATTCCCTGACAGTGTGTTTATTTTTCCCCCCCCCATCTTTATTTACACAATGTAGTACAGTAGTAGTATAACAGGTTTTAAGTTCGTGGCTGTTTACATGTTTGATGAATTTTCATTAGTCCCGACCAGTGTCTTCCCTAATGAAGTAATTAACCCTGTTGTGAAGTTAGAAGCACTTTGGACTGCTGCTTCTTCATTCACCAACATGCTCTTACATTATTCATTTTGCATTTGATAATTAGTAAGTGATGTATGTGTCCATTTATTTGTACTTTTTTTGACACGGTTTAAGTCATGGGGCTCATTATACATAACCCGGCATTCAGTCTGAAATTCACTTGCATTTGGAGTGTGTTTGTAAACGCACACAAATGAACACACACGCAAAGCGCAAATTGATGAGTGACACATTTGAATCAGAACTTTTGAAGCTGCAGTAACAAGGACATACGTTTGTCTTGGGAAGCCAAATGCAAATGAATAATAGAATACATTCTTGGCAGTCAATGCGCATTTGGCCACAAAGTCACTTGACTATTGAATCATAAGCCATTATCAAGTGGCCGTTATATAGTGAAAGCCAAGTCCAACATATTATCAGTAAATCATGTCAATATGATGACCTGCAATAATAGAATTTATACAGTAGATATCAATCTCAACCAGAACATTGATGACGCTCTTATTCATTGTAAAACATCCCGTGAAGGAAAATTGAGAGCAATATGTGACTAAGTAAACCTGATTTTAGAAGTCACAATCCAAGCTTTCCCCGCTTAGTTCCGATGCAGCTCATGATGGCGACATCGGTCGCATTGAGGTTAAGGCGAGTGAAAAGGACAGAGGTGTCATTCACATGCCAAGTCAAACCATGTGGATCGATGTCACTACATCATCAAACCCGAAAGGGAAAATCATTCAACAAAAACGCCGATCCAACAGATCACACAAACATTAAGAGGCAGAACAGATGAGAGTGGAGGACATTTGTACTTATTTGTTCAAACAAAAAGAGTTTTTAAAAAAAAATGTTTTAGTTAATTGATGTCACAATGAGTTTCTGGTTAAGCTGCTTTTCTGCAAAGAGGATTGTCTTCAAGAACACTTATTAAGTTGGCGCCCGAGGGCCTGACATAACGTCTACTGTATCTCCGGTAGTACTTGACAAAGCATTAAAGGGAATCTCTTAATCTTAAGGCAAGGCAAAGCCGTTTTTTCTCCAGAGCACGTTTCAAACGCAAGGCAACTCAATGCGCTTGACAAAAAGCAAAGTCACTCGTAAGCATTTGCAAACACAACAGTTAATGACATTCAGAAGCAAAGCAGACAAAACAAAAATCGCTGACAAAAAAAAATCTGAACGTACACTGACATTGTGTACACATCAACACATCAACAGAAACTTTAAAAGCATTTAAATGTTAAAAAAAAAAGGTTAAAAGTGTTTAAAATAACCAAAAGAAAAAACGATTTATTTCGAAGACCAGGGCGAACAAAAGAAAAGTTTTTAACTGGACTTAAAAGCAATGACACTGTAGACTGGCTTCACTTCTGTTTGCAGCTTATTCCAATGGCGTGCAGCACAACAGCTAAATGCTGCTTCACCATGTTTACTTTGAATTCTGAGCACCACTCATTGACCCAAGTCGCCAGATCTCAGAGCCCTACTGGGCTTATATTCAATCAGCATTTCCATGATTTCAAAATAACATTTAATATGTTTGATTTTCTTATCTTAAATTATCCCTCTTGGCGTTTGGGTCCAATCACTCGCTTTGTTTGCATATTGATGATCTCTTCTCACAACTAATCTCTGGCTAAGAGACAAGGAAAGACTGATGGCA
Organism: Hippocampus kuda; assembly: GCA_901007745.1. Lineage (NCBI taxonomy): Eukaryota > Metazoa > Chordata > Actinopteri > Syngnathiformes > Syngnathidae > Hippocampus > Hippocampus kuda. Next base: position 5,358 of record CAAKHF010023931.1, on the reverse strand, counting down.
GCAGTTCTTGTGTTGTGCATGTGGATAAGATGTCACGTGTCTCGGCCTTCCTCAGCTAAATGTGCATCTTATACCTGGGGGTCATGCAAGGAGAAATGACTCTGTTAGCTTCAATTATGGTTCCTTCTTGAAAGATATTGTTTTTACAGCCACCAGAAAGGGGACGTCTCAAGTTTAATGCAAAAGCTCCTTCATCTTCCCTCCTTCAAATCGTAATAATGTTGACCTCAGCTGTGCAGGAAACAATTCTGCATCTTTCCTTTTTTTTTTTTTTTTGGTAATCTGCAGCTCATACGCAACAAGACTGTGTGTGATCAATGCATTTCACCCTACAACTGTGACGAGGTTGTTGGAGCAGATTTGCTTTGCCCTCATCCACTGAAAATTACAAATCCAAAATGCGGTGTGAGTGCTTGAACTTCAAAAAGAGAGTGTCAACGTCATTGTCTTAAGTCTTATCTGTGCAACAGCTTTCTTGCACACCACCTGCCCGGGTTTGGAATTAAGTGCCGTCATGACTTAGTTGCAGTGGCGGTATCAATTTTGCACAAAGCGACTGATTAGTCCACAGTGTCCTCTCTTTTCCTTTGCTTCACACAATACCAACAATTGTCAGAACAATTATGCGTAGTTTGTAAACACAACGCTTTGGCCTACTTCCCAAAGTGTTCCTACTTATTTAATCAGCTTTTGTACTGCAGAACATTTCACTCTCTGTCTGAACACGTAACAATGATGCGTTACTCAGTGCGGCTGCGTGTTCTTCTCCTATGTACTCTATGATGTGTATGCACAATTTTTATAAGTCTTCCTTTTATGAAGCGTTTTATTGTCTTTCTTTTTCAGCCACAATTGATTGGGGATGGATGGGCATTATGAAAGAGGCACTTATAGTAATTACAAACAAGTAGTCAAAGTCCCCATGGAAATGGTGGGCTAAGAACAAAGCAACGACGATCTTTTGGACCAATGTTTGTTTGCAGCGATGGCTGTTTGAAAGTGCTCTATAAATACATTTGACTTGACTTGACTTGACAATGAATTTAACTGTAAATTTGTTCAGTCTTGATGTTAGTATTGGGGGGG
>CAAKHF010023930.1:7747-28440 GCA_901007745.1 Hippocampus kuda | reverse complement strand
ATTGAGGTTATATGTGTGTGTGTGTGTGTGTGTGTGTGTGTGTGCGTGTGTGCGCATGGTGGGGGTCCACCATTGGAAAGACATCATTAAGAAACGTAATTCTGGAATAACTGGTTTTTATTACAAAGCCAAACAAATGTGTCTCCGCCACCACTCACATCAAAGTGTGTGTGTGTGCGTATAAGTGTCGTGGGTGAGGTTGTGTGTTCGTGTAGCGGTTGTGGGATCAGTTCCCACTCCACACCCTGTTTCACAAGCGTCATGGTATTGACTGGCAATCGGTCCAGGGTGTTTTCTACCTTTTCTTTGGCCATCAATCTTCGGATATAAATTATTTCAGTGATTGGTAGGCTTGTTATTCACCTTGCCGTAGTGTAGTAGTTCACATAGTGGTTACTTCCATTGCTCCTTTTTTTTGTATAATTTCCCACTCAACCCCATTCATAATTCCCCTCTGATTGTCAGTCCAGTGTGTCATCTACTTTTGTCAATGTTAGTCTAGTGGTTCATCTTGTCATGATGTAGTCGTTCACATTGTCGATAATTACAGTTAAAAAAAAAGCATAATGACACAGCCATACTTGTCCTGAAATTGACTGTGTATCTGGGCCAAGGTGTCATCTGCCTGGGTCCTTATTGTTAGTGGTGGTTCACATTGTCTGAATGAATTTTTTCTCCCTTGCAGAGGACCTGGATGATCTGCGAATGGAAGGTGTGAGCGGATTGGCTCCGTCTGGCTATAAATTCAGTCAGGGACGCAGCTCCTACCATCCGGAACCTCAGGCCAAAGTTACGCTCAACATTTGCTCTCGATGTGCCAGGTAAAATAAGAAAACCTTTATTAGTCTCGCAATGGAGAAATTCCCATTTCACAGCAGCAAAGTTATGAAAGGAAGAAGTAGAACAACAAAATATAGGAGCTGCTGGAAAGGCAGCCACTCACGCTGCGCCATTTTGAAGTCAAAATAACAAAAATAACTTATATAAGATCTTATATTCCTGGAGTCCGCAGTGTAATGGTTCAGTGTGGCTGACTTTTTTTGGGGGGGCTAGTGTGGCATCAATTCACGAATGACACAAGATCCAAAATCATCCTTGGATAGATTGGCACTTAATCCAGTGTGAACATGGTATTTGCCGTTGATTGTATAGTGGTTAACATAGCTTGTCCGTTTAGCTACCTACTCTACATTTTCAATCCTTTTGGGTTTGGTTGCTAATCAGTCCATGATTTGAATGACCTTATGTCAGTGGTACTGCAATGGTTCACATTGCTGATATTTTTGCAACCAGTGTGCACATTTACCATTGATAGTGTAGTGCTTCACATTGCTGACTTTTGCATGGCCGGTATCGCATCAATTCACACGAAAAACCAATCACGTTATTTACTTTCAATCCGTTCAGCATGTAGACTACTTGTAGGTAGTTCGCACCGTTGAAGGTTGTATCGCTGGCTTGGGTAAAATAAGAAACCCAGCTGCGTTTACTTTGAGAGTGACTCGCGTGAAATCGACGGCGAAGTCTACCTTTGCATTTGGCAGTGTCATAATTCACAGAGCTAGCTCGTGTAGCTTGAATGATATCAAATTCCCTTTTGACACCATTTTCACAGTCACCCCAGGGTTGACTGGCAATCATAGTCCACACTTGTCGTTAGTATTGCAGTGATTCACACCGCCGTTAAGGCCTTTAAATGGCAAACCAGACAGTTAGATTTTTCAGATTATATGATCTTCGGCAACATGTGCAGTACGTCTGTGGGCACGACGTCTTGACGCCTCGATGCCAGTCCGCGATAACTATTATCTGTCGCTACAATGACGCCACGTCGTCATCTGCCCGCACAGACTGCATTATTTGGGCTGCGCACCATGCTTGTTTCTTCTCGGCATTCTTATCAGTCGGGGGATATTTTCACAAGTCCCGCACCAGGATGAATCTTATCGCGCGATCACGAGCTCATGGATTATGTTATGGTTTTAAGTGCATAGTTTGTACTGATTTTATGTTTGGTTTGACATCTGTGTATTTCTTTTCACGTTTACTGAATATACTGTATAAACAGAATATGTGTGGTGTTTATACATGCGTGCTAGCTGACATAACTAAAGAATGACTCGGGACAATCGTGTGCTAGCCATAAATCTTATTTAAAAAACAAAAAAAAATTCATGGTTTCCTCCTTTCTTGTGTTTTCGCTTTATCGGATATTCTGTCCCCCCCAAATTTCTGTCAGAGTGGCCAACCCGCAGATTGTATTGTAATAAATGGTACTCCATCGTAATTTGCAGTGAACGCCAAACAGTGTCATTGGTTTGATTTACAATGTAATTGGATTATATTGGAGAAAATTGTTGCAAATCACATATCACTGCCGGTATGATTCTTAACGAATCGCGTTGGAATTTTTGTAAATTATTGTCAAACACAACTCATCATCGCAGCGAATCACGTCACGATCGTAAATGAGAACCGGTATCCCATTATTTTGCATGTTGCCGAGTTGTATCATGTGTGACGTATTGCCTGTCTCCTTGCCCAGGTTGCAGGGCGACAGTCTGGCTGCCAGCAGATCGCAGGAAGCTTTGCGCCCTCACGCATCCGAACAAGCCGTGCCTGATATCTCATGTGAGCGCCAAGAAACCTTCCATCTGTCTCCACGTCTGCTTCATCGGGTCTCATCTTTCTCGCAGCCACGTTGCCTGGGGTGGACGCTTTGGCGGCGGCGGCGGGGCGCTTGCAGGAATGCGAGACTCCATCTCAAGTGTCGAGCTCTGTAAGTGTCATGTGACCGCCGCGAGCTCGTGCTAATTGGAGGGCGGCCATCGCGATGAGCGTCATGTTGGCGTGGCGTCAAGTCACACTCAACACCAGATTCAAAATCATCTTGCGATAGATTTGCAATCATTTCAGAGGGAAGTGCACATTTTCCATTGATAGTGTAGTGATTCATTTGACCATTTTGTAGCTGGTGTGGGTTGAGTTCCCTCTCATCGCTGCATTCACAATCACCTTGGATTTAATTCGTCATTAGTTCAGAATGTATACTACTTTTTCCATTGGTAGGGTAGTGGTTCACATCACTGACTATAATCTAGCAGGCGTGGTGTACACTAGTCTACCATTGATAGTGTAGTGTTTCACACAGCTGACTTTTTTAAAGTAAGGCCCATTGGATGCAATTCCACTCCACACCACATTCAACGCATGGTTATATAGTAGTCTACCTTTGCAAGTGTAGTGGTTCACATAACTGACTTGTGTAGCAGGCTGAGGTTGAAATTACGCTCACACCCCTTTCAGTCCATGGTGTATAGTAGTTTGCTGTCGGAAGTATTATATATTTGATAATCAGTGAAAGCAAAGTACATTTGCCGCTGGTGGTGTAGTGGTTCACAGAGCTGACTTTTGTGTAGTTGTCACGGGATCAGTTCTCAGCCAGCACCCTGTTGACAATCACTCAACTGTTGGTTGCCAGTCAATCCAAGGTAAGGTGCCATTTGTTGCATAGTGTTTCCCATAGCCGCACAAAGCGATTCAATCAGAATGACTGCAGTAGGTGACAGGAGAACCTTCGCACTCGTGTTTCACTCATGCTACACATTAGCGGCTGTCGCGCTAAAGAAGGTGCCAGATAGTGGAGTGGCGCTAGTCTACAGGTCGACATGTACATGTGACGTACTATCAAAAGCTTTTCTTTCATTTGCGGACGACGCCGCCGCCGCCTCGTTTTGGTGGCCAACACGTCGACGCTTTGAATTGGTCTGCTCGCAGTTAGCGCGGAGCCGTTCTGCATCTGCCATGCACACGCAGTCGCGTCTCGGCTGGCTACAGGATTTTTTTTTTTTTTTTTAGATTTCAAAACGTCGTAAAAACGTCTTCGCGGGGGGGGCAATTATGAAAACAAAAGAGCGAGAGTGAGAGGAATGCTTTTGGAGAGGGTTAACGATGCAAAAAGGGGCCGACGTCTTGGCGGGTGGGGGGACGTTATTGATGGCATGTCAGCCAGCCCACGGATCAGCGAAAACACGCGCTGATCCGACAGGCAGGAGTCATTTATGTGAACCACTATGCTAACAATGCCTACAATTGTGGATACGGAATGGAGTGGGAAGTGATTCCTTATTTTCTTTTAAATTCAATGTATTTTGGTGTATTGACATTTATTTTTTTAACCCTTTCGGGGACAGCAGGTACTGCACTGGACAGCTTCTCATTTTATCAGGTTACAGTGTGCTTGAAAGGGTTCATTTAATTTCAATAATTTAATAAAAATATTGTTTTTATTTTATTTTGGGGCAGTTATTTGGGGACTTTTCAAAAATGTTATTTTATTTTCAAAATGTTGTTTGATTTATATTTTGTTTTAATCTTCCTTTGGAGGCATGGGGCACATAAAAAGAAAAAAATTGATTAAATTGTGACTAAATACACATGCATAAAATTATTTATTTATAATTTATAATTATTTTTTAACTGAGCTCATTTAGTGTTTTAAATCTGTATGGTACTCTTCAATGTATTATTATTGTTATTATTATCGATGGATTGATTTTTGCTGGTGCTTCTCATATTTTGTACAATTTTATTCAATTGTATTGATCATCGCATATTGTTCATTTCAAACTATTCTTCAATTAATCTGATGTATTGCCATCTAAAGTACCGTAAAGTGTACTTTTTCATTTATTATTGCTGCATTTTAATTCCGTTTATAATTTGGAACTCTTCCTTTTATGCAACTGGGGCCATCATTTGAAAAAGTGCCGTAAAAAAAATGTGACTTTATTCCATTTTTCCAGGTTTTTTTTTGGACATTTCTTTGACATGATGACATGTTCTCATGCACATGTCCTCAATTAAGGTTGTAAAAGCCGTTAATGGTCGTTACTATTATTCTGGCCAGACACCCCCCCACCCCCTTGACTAAAAAGCGATAAATGCCCTGCAAATACAAGAAAACCTACCAAAAGATCCAGTTCCATCCACTTGGATCAAACTTGTTGCCTGAGTGACGGCGCCATAAACGAAGCCTGCCAGGGGGAAACTGCTCATTTGTTCGGCGCAAGGAGGAAAATGAGCGTGATGCGAGGCCTTGTGAGTGAAACAAGGCAGATGCTGTTGTGACGCTTTATGTTCCGTTTCCATGGCGACCTGGCGATACACTTTGTGGGCCCTGAGTTATTATTATTTATTTATTTATTTTTTTTAATGTCATTTCATTTTAAGCCTTTCATGCACCCCGTAACCTGATCAACATGGTAAGCTGTCCACTGTAGTAACCGCTGTCCCCGAAAGGGTTAAAGTTTGACGTTGAAACCCACAAAGCCGCAGCTCATCTGAGGACGACGTCATCCGCTCAAAACGTGTGACTCGCGTGTAAACCGTCGGGCTCATTGGCTGTGATCGAACGCGCCGGAATGGAACCGCTGCTGTTGGCTCGGTTAAGATGACAGCAGCACCGGCCGCCTACAGTGTCGCTGCGCGGGGGTGGTGGGGGGGAATCCCGCAAAACACCACACTGAAAGGAACAAAAATGAAAGAACTGACACGGGAACAGGACGGGATTCGAATCAGTCAAGGATTTTATGTCAAATTCTGCCATTACCATTGGTGGCATGATTGTCACATCAGACTTTGGTGTAGCTAGTGAGGGATCAGTTCCAACACAATGCCCTATTGACAATCATGCTGGGACTGACTGGCAACCGAGACTAGACTGCCCGTGCTAGTGTAGTGGTTCAGATAGCTTGCACAGGATTAGTTCTGACCCAGCACCCCATTCCCAATCATCCTAACTTTGGTGTCGCTGGTGAGGGATCAATTCCAACACAGTACCCTCTCGACAATCACACTGGGATTGACTGGCAACCGAGACTCGACCACCGGTGCCAGTGCTAGTGTAGTTTTTCACACAGCTTGCACAGGATTACTTCCCACACAGCAGCCCATTCCCAATCATCCTGGTAATCACGAGCAATCACTCCAGGGTATAGTCTAGATTTCGTCCCTCATAGCGTAGTGGTTCCCAAACACATTGTGTAGCACTTTGGAGATTCTAGTCTACATATGTTTCATATGATACCCGGTTTAGCCGTGTGATCACTGTTGAGTTCAGACTGTCTACTGAAAGCCAGAGAGAAATGTTGCGCTTCCTTTCAATCTTCCATACGCACTGCACACTTTCATCTCCTGTGGTTTTTATGTAGCCCGTAAAATAATACCAGCCTCCCCTTTTTTTTCTCACCCTCAGCAGATACGGCTCCGTTATTTCCAGTAATGACTGAAAATGATCTGAAAGGACCTTAATTGAAGGCTTCTTGACTTTTAAATTGAAAAAAAAAGTCACTTTCTCTCTTTTCTGATCCACCCCCCCCCTGCCCCCTCCCGTACCCACTACAGCGTCAGCCTGTCTGGGAGGCTGATCTCAAAGCTGGGAGGAGAGCTGGTCTGGTGCTGGGGGACCCCCTCTTCTCAAAGGAGCTGGAGAACATGGGCAAGCAGCTTGCTGGTACGCAGGCGTGTGTGTGGTGGCGGTGGGGGGGTTGGGGGGGCGTTAGCATATAGCATTAGCCTTTGTGTTCGTCATCCATGTGTCAGACTAGTCAGGACACATTTGGTTTTGGACAATTTCTATTGATTCTGAAGTGACCGAGGTAGATCTCGATTCATTCATAACAATCGACCACCTGAGGTGATCAAAATATCGATTTTTCACAAAATGGCATCAGATGTGACCAAACAATATCTGTATTGATTGAACAACATGGCACCAGAAGTGACTTAGATTGATTACTATTTCTTTTTAACGATGTGTTGTGACTCAACTCGATGCCTATTTATTAATAATACAGTGAAACTCCTCTACAACGTGTGTGTGGGTGTTTACATCTGAGATCAAATTTGCTACAGTGAAAAAACCCCTGTTGTGAAAAATTTCTTGCTGCAAACATGATTTCGTTGTAGAGGAGTTTCACTGTAATCTGGCACCCGAGGTGATCAAAGTATTTTTTTTTTTTTAACAATATGGCACCTGAGGTGACTGAAGTGTATCTGTATTGATTTTGACAGACATCGCATTTGAGCTGGCGTTGGTCTAACAATTCATTTGTAATGATATGGCATGTGAGGTGACCGAGTAAAACAATCTGGCACCCGAAATGATCAAAGGATATCTTTTTTTTTTTCCTGATACTTTTACGTCTTTGCGTATGTCTACCGACGGGTGCGTAAAAAGGAGACTAAAGAGTCATCGGGGCGCCTATTGATGCTGGGGAATGTTTTTTATCAATACAGAGGGAATGTCGGCATGTGGCTCCCCCCCTGCCCTCCCCCCCTCCTCAACACAACCACAGGCCTTGACATTGTTATAAAGAGCTCATTAATTTTCTTCTCACATACCACACTTATTTGAAGCATATTGCTAACACAATAGCCGCGCAGCGAGGGCTTCGCACTTGGTCACAAGACGACGCTGCAAGCGTCGTTTTTCCATTCGTAGATCTCCTCGCGTGGTTTTCATTTGGGCACGCCTGACGTCGGGCTCCCGTCGGGCGTCTGAACGAGCTAATTGGACGCTTTTAAGTCTTTATTAGCCGCTAACACGTTCCACGTTGGGAGCCGTTTCATCATCGGATTCGGGGCCGCCGAGGTCGCCGGCGTTTTGATTTGCCGTGACATGTTGCAGTTCGTATGTCTGTACACACACACACACACGCGCGCACATGGATATATATAAAATATAACTGTATTCTATTCTGCTGAGGTGGGATGTCTTCTCTTGTGTTTTTGTAGAGGTTGAGAAGGATTTGGCCAAGCTGGCAGAAGTGGGCAAGATGACTGTTCGAAGCAATCCCCACGGCAGTCTCGTCCATGGTCCGCTGGGCCACCGGAGCCTCCCTGATACGCTGCCGCTCACCAGCCTTCTCTGCAGGCCCCGCTCGCCCAGCGGCGGCCTCTCGGGCAAGGCGTGCCCCGGGTCATCGTCCTTGCGGCCGGGCGGTCGGGCTTTCAGCAACCCCGGCAGCAGGACCCACACGCCCGGAACGCCTGACAGCCTGCGCTCGGGATTCAACACTCACAAGGAGGTGACCTTCAGGAGGTCCAGGAGTCGCCCGGTCACACCCACCAGGAAACCTGCGCACACCCGACCTTTGCTCACGCCGCCCGGGCTCAGCACCACCGACAGTCTGGGGGCCAGCCTGCGGGCCTATCTGGCTGAGGTAGGACCACTTTGGATCGGGATTCCACTAAGTATTTTTTTTTAAGCAAAAAAAAAAAAAAAAGTACAGGAAAAAATAGAATATAATATAAAACATTCATTTCAGTCCAATTTGAATTCTGATAATTGCTTTTTGGAGAGAAAACTTTTTTCAAAAACCGAGGATTAAAAAAAAAAAGTTTGAAAAAAAGTCAGTCTCAAACTTTTTTTTTTGAAAAGTAGCTTTTCATGAGAACAGTTTTATTTTTATTATTTTTTACACTGTTTGCCTTTGGCAGGAAAATGCTTGTTTTGAAATCTTTTTTTTTAATCCCCCCCAAATGTATTTATTTGTTTGTTTTGTTTGTTTGGATTTTTTTTTTTTTTGCTTATTTTTTGGGAGGAAAAAAAGTATCTATTTTGAGGGGGGGAAAAATCCCCCAAATAATATTTTTTGGAGATGGTTGGGGGTTGAAAAACGTTTGTCCACTCTCCCGCAACAGCACTAAAAAATGTTAAAAAACATTCAATTCGAATGAATAAAGGAGCTTATCCAAATCAAGTTCGAGGCCGGGGATGGCTGTTTTTTTTTTTTTTTCCCCTCCCATAGATCATATATATCATGTGCAACTGTCAAGTCGTCATGACTATTTTAATAAATAATTTCAGGAACAGCGGCTACTACAGTGGACATCTTACCATGTTAACAGGTTACATGGTGCACAAAATTGCAAACGCCCCCATTAAGATCATTGGTTCAAAAGTTGCCTCTCCATCCAACCCAAGTTTCCTCCGAAAAAATCCTCCATATTTACATTCCAGCAATAAAACAATGACGAGCAGGACACCCAGTGTGTTTAAAACGGAGCGTACTCCCAACGTAATGCTTTGGGGAGAGTCAGAGCGTGTGCTCCAACAGGCCCCGCGCTCGGCGGGCACAGTTGGCGGCGGGGACGTTGGCTTCGACTACAGAAGGAAACTCGCGCGTGTTCTTCGTGTGGGGTTTCCGTGACAGTCACCATCCAGCATAAAAGGACTTTTCCACTCATAATAGTCCTTTCATGTAGGTGCCGTGAAATATGGGAGACCGTTTGAAGGCTTTATTAACCCTGTCAAGGACAGCGGTTACTACAGTGGACAACTTATGTCATCGGGTTACAGGGTGCATGACAAGGTTCACAGCTGTTCTCTTTTTGACGCTAGTGAACCTGACGCTAGTGGTACTGGGAGCACCGGTATGTATCCTCCTCAATGCTTTTTGTTTTGTTTATGCGTCTGATTCAGGATGAGTTTTACCAGCAGTTGCAGGCCATCCGGCAGCCTTGGCACATCCCCAGCGACACGGACAGCGACATCATGGAGCCGCCCGAGCAGGATAAAAGTGAGTGAAATTTCCTTGACAGACTCTCATGGCATCACTGGAGCGCAAAACAAAACAAAACAAAAAAAAAAATGCTTCTGAATTTTAGATTGATGTTACGGAAGAGGAATTCCAGCATGACAAATAAATAAATAACCCGACCGCTGTTGTCGTGGAAACATAACTCAGGCGGCTGCTTATCTTACATAACGACAACAATGCTGACAACGGCCGCGATGTGCGTCTGTGGAGAGCCACATTGAATTAATCACAGTGGGAGAATCTGCCCCCCCCCCCAAAAAAAGATTTTGAGATCATTCGAGTTGTGCATGTGTGAACATGAAAATGCAGTGTGTGAATTTATTACTATGAGATTTGATGCCATGAACATGAGATATTCTGACAACGTGAACTGGCCAGTGAATATGAATTACATAATTGCATATACACATGCTGTATACGTATATGTATGCATGTGTGTGTGTGTGTATATACTGTGTATATATATATATATATATATATATATATATATATATATATATATATACACACACACACACACACACACATATATGTGTGTATACACGCACGGATACAGTATACCTAAATGTTAGAATTTTACTGCAGGGTCATTGTGGTTTTCGGTTCATCCATGTGGTCTCCTTTTGTTTTCTCAGGTGCCAGCAAGCGATCCGTCTTTTCAGGTACGAATCCGTCACGCACTCCTGAGAAATATTTGCCCGAGTGTCCTCAAGGAGCCTGACTGTCTGCTCATGACCTCACTTCTTGAACGCGTTACCCAAATAGGCGCGCGGAAGCCACCAAACTCATTTCATTCAATTACCCTGGCGAGTTAAACGAAGGCCGTTGCCCAGTTCCATGAAGTCACGCGGGGGTACGGCGTTTACGCGCTCGCAGACAGAGCGCAGTCACTGATGATTTCGGGGCTGTCTGCTTTGTGGCTGGGGTCTGCGGTTGTTCTCTTGTGGCCGGCGAGGTGCTGCGCGCGGTTTTTCGTGTGCCAGCCTGGAAGGAGATGTGAGAGAAGGTTCCAGCTTGACTATCACCCGAAAGCCTGACCTGCCTCCCTCACATCCCCCCCCCCCCGCGTCGCCACGGCAACACTCTCAAAGCGCAAGCCTCATTTTCCAGCAAACAGCAGACGATGTGACCTTGACCCTGTTGAAAAACTAAAGCAGTGCTGCAACTGTGTCGATACAAATTACATTTGAATTATCTTTTGCGAACTTTTTCGTTCATTTTGAAGACAGTTGAACCCTGATTTTTTTTTTCCAAATTAAAAAAAAAAATCTTTATTAGAATTTTTCTTTCAATTCATTTTTTAATAGATGTCATTTATACACTGATTTTCGTGATCATTTTCCACTTTTCTGTCCCATTTTCAGGCCTATGAAGATGACGAAGATCCTGTCCGACAATGATCCAAGCCGCGCCGGACATTTTAAACAAATTCCAGTTATTTTTATAAGTCCTATGAATGAGATTGTATATCTTTCTTTTCCACCAATATTTCTTAGAATGTTACTATATGATATTTTTTAATTTTTGTTTGCTCTTTCGCATGCTCCGGGACTCCCTGCATGGGTGCATTTTGTGATTGGACAACCTCTTTTGAAAGGCAGTGCACAAGGGATACCATTTGTTGCATGCCCAAGCAAGCTAATGCCACTCCACGACAACAGGGGGAGCTCTAACTTTTTTAGAGTGATAGGAACATCAATTTAATATACTTACATTCCACTCGGGATGTTTGACACCACTTTTTTTTTCCCCTCACCTTGTCAAACTGCGACACTGCAGTGCCAACTACTGGTGAGGAGGACTATTTTTGGCTGAGGTATTGGTGGCTGGTATCGGTATCCGTTACCAGGGTAAGGGACTAGTTAGTGCCGCGCTCATCACCATTAATGTTTTCCACAAGCCATTCATTCACTCAAAAGAAATGAAAAGTAAACAACAGCTGTCTGCTTAAAAAAAAAAATCAACTAATTAAAGTGGAGCGCAAAATCAATCAAGAAATTCTGCTACTTGGCTTAGCATTAGCTTGTTTGCCCGCCTTCAAATGATCCGTTCATGATATGGGCTCTGAAAGAGGTCTTGAGGCGGAAACTAAAGGAATACTGGTATGCTAATAAAATGATTTGGTGCTCATCGCTTTGGTGGAAATTTCTATTTAATATTTAATGATTAGTATGATCATTTGCTACATCATATGGCAGAAAAAGGACAAGGAGAGGTGGTAGCATCTAAGGTTTTATGAGACAAATATAGTATTCATACAGGTCCGAACCGATTAATCGGCCGGCCAATATTGGCTCTTTAAAAATCTGCATAAATCTGCAGATTTTTGCAGATTTTTTTGCGAGCGATAGGCACGCCCGCGACCCTACTGACAGTAAGCAGATCAGCTCATTGGATGGATGGATTTTTTGATTCATTTCGCCAATAAAAAAAGTGTTTTTCAGTGCAGCACCATCTGCTGGATCTGTTGGGTTTCAATGGAGCCCCAGTGGGGCCTTAATCTCGCCCAAAAATGTCTTTTCAACCTTCACATTCCACATTAGCAGCGCACCACTAATCCACGCGTCCACAAATCAACCGTTTATACATGCGCTATTTTCTCTCTCAGTTCATATTTCTTCACCGCTGTGCCATTTGTTATGTCAGCGAAAAGAAATCAAAGCATATGGAAGACCTGGAAGCAGATGAAGAGTTGAGTTCCCGCCGCAGATGTCAGTCAAAACGCTCATGCTTTATCTCCATCTGCTCATGTCTGCGTATTTCAAGTCATCAAGCGCCATGACCAATTCCATGTGATTGCTTTCTCTTGACCGCACGTGTGATTTGGAATGACAAATCAAAGGGATGGTGTTTCGGAGTGATCCTTATCCCCCTACCCCCCACCCCTCCAGGACCATCGTGAAGTCTTTATCCAAGCTAATATGAGGGCCACCCATGCAGCATTGAAACAAAAATGGTCAATATCAAGATAATTCATGCAGCATGGCATTAATAAACCTATGAGGAGGCTTTAGTACTTGATTTGGTCCCTTGAGGCTTTGTATTGTAAAATTTCATACGCCGTCCTGGACACTTTATTAGGTACACGTTCGAATGCAATGCAATATAACATTCATCTATCCATCCATCCATTTTCTAATCATCTTATCCTCACAAGGGTGGCGGGGTGTGCTGGAGCCTATCCCAGCTGTTTTTGGGCAGCAGGTGGGGTACACCCTGAACTGGTTGCCAGCCAATCGCAGGACACACATAAACGAAGAACCATACGTGCTCACGCTCACACCCAGGTGTCAAACTCCGGTTCTCGAGGGCCACCGTCCTTACTGATGAGCTGATCATTTGAATCAGGTGCGTTGCAAAAAGGCGAGACGGAAAACGGCCCTCGAGGACTGGAGTTTGACACCTATGATTTAGGGTGTTGCATTAACCTGTTTTTGGAATGTAGGAGGAAACCAGAATACCCGGAGAAACCCTCGCAGGCACAGGGAGAACATGAAAACTCCACGCAGGAAGCCTGGAGCCGGAATCGAACCCTGCACCTCTGCAGTGTGAGGCTGACGTGATAACCAGTCGCCCACCGTGCCGTCCCTAAATCAAATCTGTGGCAATATGAATACATTAATAAGTATGTATAAATATACAATGAAACTAGTCAAACCTGTCACAATACAAATAATGAATGATATTAACAGTACTGTAATGGAAACATAATAAAAAGTAGAATTAAATATATTTTATTCTCTTTTATTCTTAAGTATGGATATTACGTGTGACAGTAAATCTTCAATCAAAATAAATCCGAAATGTTGGTGAAGGACTCACTACTCCCCTCGGTGGTGTAACTGAAAACTACGTCTGGTCTGGTTGTTTCCCAGTGGCAGGTAGTGATGGCAAAAAGGGTAAACCGTTTCTGCATAAACCTAACAAACGCAGACTTCTCCAAGTGGACACACACACAAAATCAAGTGAAGTCGTTAAAAAAAAGTCCTGTATATATATATTTTTTACGAGAACGAAAGGACTGTGTATGTCTCAAAATGGCGGACGTTACTCTTCAAACTCCACCCCAGTGACGTTTTAAAGGTAAGTTCATGTTTTCGTCGGCTTTTCGGACGCTTTACTGTTTTTCTATGTCCAGTCTATACGCAGTTTTAATGTTAAATACTGAATAAACTTTTGGGTACGTCATGCTGAGCTATTACGCCACGCACTTTCGCGCCTGGCTAAGCCGTGGCTAACACGTTAGCTCCCTCGCAGAACCCAAACTACTGTCTCGGTTGTTAAGAAGAGTCCACATTTCCATGCAGTTTGAAGTGCGAACCAGGAGATGGTTTTCATGTGTGGAGGATGTTATTGTTGGCCCCACTGTGTGAATTCAATAAATCTATTGTTCCTCGCTGGAATGTTTTTT
Organism: Hippocampus kuda; assembly: GCA_901007745.1. Lineage (NCBI taxonomy): Eukaryota > Metazoa > Chordata > Actinopteri > Syngnathiformes > Syngnathidae > Hippocampus > Hippocampus kuda. The sequence continues at coordinate 14,424 of CAAKHF010023930.1, read as the reverse complement.
CTGCTTCTAGTTTATAGCAAATTTTGGGATCATATTCTGGCCACACGTTGGGCTTTATAGAGTTCTTTTGTGTCACTCTCCATTGTTTTGATGTGCTGTGTTCACAGAGAGGGTAACATGGTTGTGTGATCCTCAGCAACATCATGCATTGTTCTAAATCCAGGAGGATTACTTAGCAGAAATCCTGTATGATTGTGGGGCTTTTCAGTCTAAATCTTCCCTCTCCCAAGTGCTTATATGTTCAAATCTGAGGCCTCATTACATGAGCGGTAGTCCCCGAGTCGTTGTGTGTTTTGTATCTCCCTTCACTTTTTCTCGCACTGGTGCAAGGTTCTTGTTCCTGACCGCAGCTCAGTCAATGTTCCAGACGTTTTGGGGATCATTTCAAAGGCTTGGCAAGGACCCCATGTCGGGCGAGGCGAAGAGACCTATGGGTCTGATGACTCATCACAATCCACCGCCTGTACTTGCGAGCCAAGGAGTCACGGCGTTGTTTGAAACACTCCAATCCACTCTTGGGCAGTCTGTAATGTTATCTGGCGTGAGGCTGTTTCAGGGTAGGCAGGGAGGAAAAGCAAGGATACAATCAGTGCGTCGACTTTGTGAGACAAAGTGGTCAATTACAAGTGACAAGCATATGACAGCCTGTTAACCGGTCGCCGGCTAACGCCAGAAGCTATTGTAGCAGTCTACATCTTCACTTGGTGACCAATCCTGCCAAGCAACACAAACAGATGGACTGATGCGCAACACTTGTCACAAGATCCAAATCAAAGTGATTTTTTTTCACAAAACGTTTGTCAAATGGCCCTTTGGAACATAAAAAAGTAAGTAGAAACAAACCCAAATAAAAACAGCAGTATTAAACCACTAGTCTCAGATTTTTAGATTTGTTTCAACATACATTATACAGTACATGTATGATAAGATAATTGATGAAAACGTCCAAATAATTTTTCACTCAAATGGGGCACTTTTTTTTTCAATGCATATGAGAAATGAGCACCTTCATTCTTCGTTTGCATCAGTGGTTATTACAAATGCGAGTTCCTGAGTTAAAATTACATAACTTGCTTCGACAACTATTTGATGCAGTTGGTGAGCTAACTCTACCTGCAACCGGAAAAATGAATCTTATCTGGATATCCCAGAGGCTGAATGACAAGTGCTGCCGTGTTTCATTAACGACAACTTTTTGTGTCTCTTTTATGTGGATCCACAAGACCAAGCGAGGAGAACACCACCTCCGAGCAGCCTCTGGAAGCCTGTTAAATTGCAAACGAGCTGTTGGCTAGCGTCTCTTGCCCCATTGTGGAAAGCACCGTGAGTACTGTCGGTATGAGAAGGATGCGCGATGAAATGTTTTTCAGCGACATGCCCACAGTGTCTGTGATATATAATTTTGAAACCTCATAGAAAAAAAAAATCACACACATGAATTCATTCAAATATAACAGTGCTATTCACAACACTCTTCTCTGTCATGTGTCAAATTTACAAGACATATTTATTTTCAGTTGGCCCTATTACGCCAAAGGGAATAGTAGCAAAAAAAAATAGGATGTATAAATCTACCAGAAACAAACTTAGTGAGCCCACTAAACATAACAAACAATCCTTATTTTGCCCAGATGACGAATCCTTTGATGCTGACTGAAACAAGGTCTGGTGAGGTGCCTGTGATACTGATGTTTCCTTCCAAAAGCGCGACCCCTTCCATAGCTGTTGTTTTCTTGGAACCTGCCGGCCAACAATCCGTCCACATCCTGACCCGTTGATGTTTTCATTTACATACAACGTTTAAGGGGAATGTGCGCATGGCTTTCATAGTTTAGCCTGTGATTTATTACGCGCTGCATTATCGGAGCCAAAATATTTGCCTCTCGTCGACCGTTTATTTATGCCAGAGCCTTTGCTGATGCGAACTCGTTCGCGAAGGAGGCCTTGACTTGTCCAAGACGACTGCTTTGAAGTCACGTGGGATGAAAAGAAATCAAAGTTTGAATGAAAGTCACCAGATATTTTGGAACCTCATAAATTCGAGACGCTGAAACGTGAAGCATTTTGGAGTTCAAACTATGCCAAAATTTAGACCGTGAGCAGCTTATCGCTGCAACTGTGTTCACCTTCACACGGCGTCTAAAATACTTACGACAGTTCGGCAGAATCAGTAAATCAGTTTTGGACTGCTGGCGAAAGCCCAACTCGCGAGCTGACTCGCTCGCCCCACTTGTAACACCACTTTAATGACTCTAAAGGGGCTTGTCACTAAAACACCGTCCGTCTTTTCGCGTGTTTGCAAAGCTCAGTCTCAGGTGTCGGATAACCCTCGTAAAGCGCCGTCGAATAACACGGAAAGATTTGGCTTGGCAAGCGACGGAGGCCGTTTTGCAGTGTTGCGGAGAAGAAAGATGGCCGACGACTGATTGATGGTGATGACGCTGGCGATAAGCTCCATCCAGTGCGCGCAAAAAGAATGAATTTCAGCCGCCTCGCACCTGTTTCGGCTTCCCATCGTAGCTCATTTCAAGCAGAACAAATGCCCTGTTAACGGTTGCTCGGCGAGAAGGTTTTGCTTCTTCACCCTGTAATCGGGCTGACGCCGCTTCCTCCAGTCGGTTTCGGACGCTGCCAAAACGCCTGATGTCACCCCCCCTCATCATCGTCACAGCAGGAAATGGAATTGCTCAGCGTCCCCACTCCCTCTTCAGATGAAACAAAACATTGATGGACAAACGGGCTGGATTCCTCCGGACCTGTGACTCATGGCTTTGAGCGCACTCAATCATTGAGTGCAAAACAATAAATTGTTATGAAGGGATTTACCGCAGTGCTTTACAGTCACTCCTCACGGCTCAGCATGTCGTGCAAAAGGGCGAATGAGAAAAAGTCAATGATTTATTGGCGAAGAATAAAGAAATTTGGGCCTCCAAAGCAGTAACATGACCAGGTTGTATGAAGGCATGCAAGAGATTGCTCGTGTAATCATATTCAGACTTTTCGTGCATAGTGCAGTGGTCAGTAGAGCGCGCGGCTGTTTTTTTTTCCTGTGTTATATATTGGGCAGCTATTCAAAAGCTAACGAGGTTTGAGGTGTGTTGTTTGAGAGGAGGGATGCTGCTGGCTGCGACTGGAGGCAGCCCAGCTCCAGCATGTAACTTCGTGAATAGGTGGGCATACCTGAGTTGGTGATAAGGGGCTGCACCAGTCTTGATTCACGTCCGTTTATGTGCCACGGTTTCGCGATCGTGGCCCAGACGAAAACCGCTGCTTTCGTCACGTCTCACATTTGCCGTCAGACATCTTGATGACTTGTGGAAAAACATTGTGTGGACTGATGAGTCAAAAATGTTTGGAAAACGTGTGGCCCAGTAAGTCTGGGGTAAAAATGACGCAGCATTTGATAAAAAGAACATCATGCCAATAGTGAAGCATGGTGACAGTGCGATCGTCTGTGGCTGCTCTGCTTCCTCAGGACCAGGACAACTTGCTGTGATTGTTGGGACAATGAATTCTGCTGTCTCCCAGAAAATCCTCAAGATTAACATCCGACAATCAGTTTGCGCCCTCTAACTCAAGCCCTCTTGGATTATGCAGCAATCCAACGATCCGAAACACACCAGAAAGTCGACCTCTGAATGGCCAAGAAAAACAAAACAAAATTAAGGTTTTGGCGTGGCCAAGTTAAAATAAGATAAGATAAGAAAACCTTTATTAGTCTCACGATGGAGAAATTCCCAATTCACAGCAGCAAAGTTATGAAAGGAAGAAGTAGAACAACAAAATATAGGAACTGCTGGAAAGGCAGCCACTCTCGCGGCGCCATTTTGAAGTCAAAATAACAAAAATCCAGATTTGATTCCAATTGAGATGCTGTGGTGTGACCTTAAACGGGCAGTTCATGCTAGAAAACCCTCCATATGGCGGAATTGAAGCAATTGTGCAAAGAAGAGTGTGACAAAATTCCTCCACAGCGATGTGAAAGACTCATCACCAATTATCGCAAAAGCTTGATTTCAGTTATTGCCGCCAAGGGTTGCACAACCCATTAGTAGGCGGTTACTTTTTCCCATCGGTACAGTGAGGTTTGGATTTTTTTTTTTGTGCCTTAATACATTTTATTGGCATTTAGAAACTGCATTTTTTTATTTCCTTGGGTTGTCTCTGCGTGATCTGAAAATCGGTTTGATGAACTGAAACCTTTGTGTATGATAAATATGCAAAGAAGGTGGCAAATACTTGGCACTGTCCAAGTGACACTTGACTATTCGTCGAAGGACCAGCCAAACTCTGGGAAAATAAAAAGTGACAGATACTCCGAAAAATCTGGTACATTAGAAAGGAAAAAAACATTGTACAACCTGACAAGAGACAAATTTAATTACAGTATTTCTTCCCCTAACTTGTCGCGGTTGTTCTTTCCTAAATGGTTTTCTGACATCCTTCGTCCCTTGCGTCATCCCGGTCCCACGCGGCCGCCTGGAAAATCCCCGTTAAAATCACTCCAGTTATTTTTGCCACACTTTTGGCTCATCTCGAAGACCAGGCCAGCGACGGAGTGAATGAAGGACGAGAAGTCGCCGGTGGGTAATTAAGCTTTTTTTTTTTTTTTTTTCAGCGTCGCCGGTGACAAGTCGACTTGTCGGTTTTCGCTGCCAGAATTGAAGAACGTATCAGTGAGCCAAACAATGATTTTTTTTTTTTGTTGTTGCCCAAGGCCGTTTCCTCTAATATGTTTCCTGGAAGCCAAGAAGAGAAAAGTAACGAGTGCGGCCTTGGGATTGACGTAAATGACCAGTTGGTTGACGCGTGCTAGCCACCTTCCCCACAAGAGGGCACAGATGATGTGGCTGGGGCATGTCATGGCTCTCTCTGCTCTGGTCCTTTCCATTTTACCCCCAATAGTCCGAAGTTGGACACCGATGTTGAAAAGCAAGCTTTAACCGAGATAAAAATCGGCTCTGGATGAAGCCCTCAGAATTGTCAGTGGCACTTTTTATCCACTCCAAGGCATGGCCAATTTAGAGTATTCAGTCAACCTAGCTTGGATGTTTTTGGAGACGCGTGGGGAGCGTGACGCAAGTAAGAAGGGAAACTCCGCAGAGCAAAAGTCGGAGCCGAGATCGCAAGCCAGAACCTGGAAACTGTGAAGATATGAACGCACGACCCTGGAACACAATCCACATGCTGGCTGTGGTGCCAACCTAAATGTTCTGTCCACTGGTCGCGACTGAGCCGCAACTCGGACATCAAAACAAATCACGACTCGAGCGTATCGAAAATATGGTTGATATGCGCGTCATTTCCACTACTTTTCTCATCATCTTTCACTTGTAGTGTTGAGTTATGAAACGAAATGTGCTATTAAAAAAAAGAAAAATGTAACGTAGCCTGCACGTGCTATTTTATTAGCCTCCTTCGCCCCATAAACGTAATTGATGGCTAAGTTAGGTGCTGGAGTGTGGATAGTGAGACACCCTTGGATGGAGAAGCCACTGTGATATAGTGCCGCCTTGCTCCCTCCTTGGCCGACAGAGCAGCACGGAGGCGTGGCGGCGACCACACAAAAGAAATATTTGTCCAATCTGTCCAAGCAAACTCCCGCAACCCCCCGATCGAAGACCCCGACTTTCCCATCGTGCTCATTCCGCGTTCTGTGTAATTGAAAAAGAAGAGTGATGCTTGGAATGGGAGCTGGCTGGCTGGAGGTGACTCGGGAGGGAAAATCCTCGCCGAGCGTGATGGATTATAAACATCGATAACAGTAAAACTGATCCCCGTGAAATTGTGACGTTAAGATATATTTTTCCTTTCGGTCAAATATTTCAAGTGATGAGTGCAGTAGAAAAGATGAAGATGAATTCAGTGGAACTCAGTGAAGCCGCACACTTAGGCGGGGTTGGCGAAATAGTTTTTCACATTTTGACCAATTTATGAAAATGTGAAACATATGACGTCGAAAAAAATGTTTGTGTCTTGTGATTTCACTTACAGCGTGTGATCAAAACACACACAAGATCGCGTCCTATAATGGAAAATCTGCTTCCCCCAATGAGACATGTTGTAGTATCAAGACTGACCTGTGAGGGGCAGCACCGTGCCACAGGGGAATCATACAGCTGGAAGAAAACAGAAGAAGAAAGCGTCCTAATTTGCTTTTATAATAATAATAATAATACATTTTATTTATAAGTGCCTTTCAAGACACCCAAGGACACTTTACAATACCAAAAAACACAAAACAATACGGGTTGAGCAGCGGCAGCCAAAACGCGCTAGCGTTCACTCAACCTTTTGTTCTATTCGGTGTCACAATGGCAGAGCTTGGTAAATATTGGATGAAAGTTAAGATTCACACTCGATGGCGCACCAGTCAAATTTTCATCGTGTTTCCTTCTTTTCTTTCAGGGTATTTTTTTTTCTTCTTTAGAAATGTCAACAATCTATTTCATGATCTGGGAATGGATTGTACCGGAGCTGAAAGGTCCCTCTGTGTATTTTAGTTGTCTGTTTTCCTTTTGTTTCCCTCCCTGACAGCTTTCCTTCAAGAGGTCGGAAGTCCCCTTTTCAATGCGGCCCTGCTAAAAGAGGATGTTGCAATGTGTTTGCGTATGCGTATGCGTGTGTGTGTGTGTGTGTGTGTAGCCACATCCACATATCAACACACAAACAACTGA
>CAAKHF010023929.1:0-34152 GCA_901007745.1 Hippocampus kuda | reverse complement strand
GTTATAGTGGTGGTGGTGGTGGGGGGGGGGGGGTGTCAGGGTTCCTTGGAATAAGAGTTTAAGAGGAGAACAGCCTGGGGGACGAAGGTGGATCTCCTCCTCACTGTCCTGCAAGCTAGGAACAGAGCCGTTATGATAGTGAAACCGAATAAATGTTTTGCTTTGGTGGGCCACATAAAATGATGTGGCGGGCCGGATCTGGCCCCAGGCTTTGAGTTTGACACCTATGAATTAGATCATGTTTGAATGTGAATTGTTTACTCAATTAAAAAATATCCTTTCCACGCATTACAACTGTTCAATACAGGCCTGCTCAACCCACGGCTCTTGCGAGTCGGTTTCATGCGGCACCTTTCAAAATGAATTGAGCTCGGCGCAAGTGCAATCATTAACCCCATTCATTGTGTATTGTGAGAGGCACGGGGCACGGAAGAGAAGGGTAAAACGTTCCTTGCTATTGACGTCTTGTTTCAATAGAATTCATCTTTATTTATATAATGCTTTCACCAGAGCTGCAGTTGTAACAAAGCGCTTTGCAGAACAGTAAAATAACAAAATACGGTAATACAACACAACACATAACCAGACGTGGACAGTTGTGCAATTATAGCCAGATTCCAGCAGAAGTCTTATTGTTTGAAGCAGGTAAAGATGAAAGAAATTGGTTCACTTCAATTTTAAATCGGCTTCAATTCTAAGCAGCTCCAAATACGCATAATCTAACAATGCAACATTCTATTTTTGTATGATCGTTCTTATGATGCTGTTTTACTCTTCCACCTCTTTGGAGATTCCCTCGTGACCTTCCCAAAACAAACGGCCATGTTTCTGCTGGAACCTGTGCAGATGTGGACAGTCCTTGGGATTTTTTTTTTTTTTTAAAGATCCTCTTGAATACTGTTGCCACTTTCCCCCTATTTCAATATTCCCACAATTGTCCTTGGTTTAACTCACTTGGTCAAATTTGAACTGAAACAGCCTTAGTGTATGAAAAGTTTGTTGCACCTGTATAAGAATGTATAAAATTCAATCAAGTATTTTCATGTATGTGTCTTTTGAATCCATTTATGTGTACATACAGACATGTTTCAATGAAAGTTGGACAACACATCTGTGATGCTAACATTCAACCATGTTGAATGGATGAATCCTTGGTCAGGAAAAGACACCGTCAGGTGGTCCCCAACCATCTCCGTGTATTTGAACTCTTCATCACAACACTCTCCAAGTTGTGGCTCAGCAGTAACGGGCCAGATCACTGCCTCTCTCCTTCACACTTGCAGCTTGTGTCCTCCCCCAAAAGCTCAATGCGCCTTACTGTCAGCAGAAGATATTTAATTATTCACCCCTTGCCACTTCAAAAAACAACTATAGACTTCAAGCAGTTTCATGCCACAACCAGTTGAAGTTTACTGTTAAACAACACAGAGAATTTAACCTTGTGTATTTTGAACAACTATAGCTTAGCCTATAAAGCCGCCAACTTGATCCTGATGCTAGCTAACATCTGTCACAATGCTTTAACCCTTAAGGCAATTGCTTTGAAAACAAAGGGTGCAGCAACATATACATCGACAATGTAACAGTACTTACACCCATGTATCCTTTATTCTTTGTGCGGATCAGGTAATATTTGTGCCGTACTGGTGAGCTGAGAGAGGAGTTGAGGTGTTATGAATCCCACTTGAGTTCTCGGCAGTACACACCCAGCTGCAATAGCCCAGCAGCTACTCCAATTGCTGCTGGGCGTGCCCTGTTGAGCACTCATGTGGGACTCATAATGTCTTAATCAACAATACGGCTGTCTTGTACTGTCCCTGGGTGGCTAAGGAGGGCACACCAGAAGGATCGACATTTAATTGATCCATCCATCCTTTATTCAAACCGTGTAATATGAATAAACATTTATTTTTAATATTGAATTGTTACTGCTGTATATTTTTATAAAATATATTATTAGAGAGTGCTACTTTTTCCTAATTAAAATACACATTCCAACAATTTTTGGGCGGAGGCTGGAACAGATGAATGGCATTTCAGTTCATTTCAATATGATTTCAGACTTTTGCATTTCGAATGTGGTCATGGAACGAATTAAATTGACGATCTAAAAGTAACACTGTACTTTGGCTATTTTTATCACTTTGAAAATCAAATTTGTTCATGTTGCATAAGACCGACAGTGTGAACTTGAGTTTCGTGCATACGGTAAGTCGCACCATGCAGATCAGCGGCAACCCTTTCCAGTACTGTACACCTGTTACATGCATGCATGCCATTTGGAGACAAAAACACATACTGTAATACCACACATGCTTATGCAGACAGACACTTGGGTGTAACAGACTTGTATTGCTTTAATGTTTTTTTTTTTCCCTTCTCCATAGGTAAGCTGTCATGACAAATAAAGATGGTAAGCACAAACACAATCAGAGTGTCTTTTTTTTTTTTTACATTAATACAATTGAAACAACTTTAGCGACACTTGCTCGGTCTTTTATAAAAATGCTTTCTTGGACAGAAGCAAGCTCCACAGCTCTACTTCCATATAACACAGTGGAACAAGATGTCTGTCATGGAGAAAAATAAAAAAAAAGATAAATAAACCATTGCCGTCCAGGAGGTCTGATGATTAAGCCTTGGAAGAGCTTGTCGCATGTGGAATTCCTGTCGATTCTCTGCTGCTCTGTCAGGTTAAGTGCTTCATGTACTCGGCAATCAATTTTTTTTCTCTGGGCATACGGTTAAAAGAGTCGTCGTCAATGTCTCAGTGCATAAGTGTAAACCTCCGTGTGTAACATAGTTTTGCATGTAAATTGGAAGCAAAGACAAAAAGCAGCTTGTGTGACTCTTTGGCAAAAATCAAAACTGTCATGGGCGCACACTGTTTTTTGTATTGCATTTGAGCTTGGCCTCTTTTTCCTTACATAACTTTTTTTTTTTTAATCTGCAATGTTCTATCAACTACAATCTGTTCTAAATGTTTCCCGCCACCAAACTCTTGTTCACGCACACTTTTGTCCATGCAAGTCCGCTACACTGCTTTTGCCAAGATGACAAACAAGACGAGCCAAAACAGATACATGTACAAAATAATGTACACCATATATTCAAACATTTCAAAATCCTCAGACTTTGAAATCATTAGCCAAAATAAGTAGATTTTTTTTCTGAACCCATTTCTCTATCTAGACTGTACAATATATGCATAATGAGTACTCATGAGGGACCAAAGCAACAAAAATAAATACATTTCGCTAAGTCACCTTTCAAAGTAGTTCACCTATGTACATATATATCTATCCTCTTGTAGATGCTTGCGTGTGTGGAAATGTGCACAGTGTGAGTACTCACGTTGTGTTTTTATCTGCTAAAAATATCTAAATGTAATTTGTGACAACACAGTGGAAACAAAATGGAGACAGACCCGCCCCCGGTACACTCAAAGGTAAATCCGTCAGACCAACACTTAAAATAAAAATATAGCGTAACACCATCATTTGACAACTTCAAAAATGGGTTGTCTACATCTTGTTGAGGACTCTGAGAGCATTAAAAAAAAATGTCTACTTCATGCGGTCTTTGACAAGTCAAATGGCCTCAGTGTCTACGAGGCCACACAGCGCAGAATGTTTTCAGTGAATGCCGCTACGAAGGAAAAACAGCATGCAGAAAGAACAGTGCATAGGTCCAGGTTCAGCTTCCTGGAGGTGCTTTCCAGTGTCATTCCGTGACAAGCGTCCTGGTGCAAGGCTGACTGGGGGGGGCTGTACTCTGTGGACAATCTGTCAAAGTCACCAGTTGCTTGCAGTGTAAAGCATCTTGCAAGAAAAGGAGGTGGGTGGGCGTGGGGTAGTGGGAGTGATGAAAATGCACATGTGCACGGAGCTTAGTGTTCGTGTGTGTGCCATTTTTCTTTTTTGGGGAGGTGGGGGGGCTGGTCTGCAATGTGCAGTTTCGATCAGTCGCCGTTTCACTGCGGAGCCCTTTCTAACACAGAGCAGAACCAGAAAAGCTCACACTAAGTGCTCCACAAGGATGAGTGGAAGGTAGGAGAACCGAGCTTAAAGGTCAAGTTAACATGCATTAGGTCTTCAGACAATGTTTTGCCAAAAGCCATCAAGGCCAAGTTGTTTTTTTTTTTTTTCCTGAAGACAACAAGAAGAAGAAAGTACTTCTTTTCTTTTCTGTGTGTCCGTAGGTACATCTTTTACAGAAGGAAACAATAAGAATGGCTTAATCGCTACGTCATTCACCTTTGGTAAATCAATCAAGAAAAATGGGAAAACACCCTGAAACATCCGAGCCTCACATGTCCTCACACCGAACTTGCCAGTTTCATCCGCTCTCCTCTCCGCATTTCAGTCCAGTGGCCTCCGTGTTCGTCACATTTGCAGGCCCACATTGGCACATCCTCTCACAAGTTCACAATGCCTCTTGCACAAAAAGATGCTTGTAAGACGTCAAACTAGAAAGGCAGAAAAAAAAATTATATATGTAAATTAATCAAATTTAAAAAAAAAGAAAAAAGAGGAGATCGTCGGATCCCAGAGACAAAAAGACAGCAAAATGATGGATTTAAAAATGGGCGCCATCCCGACATGCGTTTCACCGCCTCATCATTTTGGAGACAAAGCTGACTATGGTCGAGGCCGGCTGGTCAGGATCCAGCTCAGCAAACAGGTGGCTGACATTGTCTGTTGTGCTTCCTTGTTTCCTCGCTACGAAGCCAAAAAGCCTGAAAGATAACAGATGTGTGTATGCACTTTGTTGTACACGTGCACACAATGGACAAGTATTGATTAAAGTACCTACCTAAGTGAACAACCACCCTCTTGGCCCCACCTGTGCAAATAAATGATTTTATTACTGATTGACACCTACTCAAATTTCTTTGGAACATTTTGCTTCTGTTCAAACAAAAATATGAAGTAAGTTTTGTGACCCCTGTATTTAATCGTGAAATGCTGAGTCAGCAAATTCGCCTTGCTTGATTCCAGTTGATTATGGGTCCCACTTTACCGGCTAATACTCAAAATTCTCAAAATGTTCTTTTTATTTCAGCTATAATTGTATCAGGAAACTGTGAGCATATTACTATTTCGATGGCACGCAAAGTTTATTCCTGTTGATATTGAGTCATACCTTCTGCCCTGGGGGTCGGTGTCACAGTAGCTTATAGTGCTTAGTGGATAATGCCGCCTGAAGAAGAGCCTGTAATAATAAAATAATAATAATAATAATATATTTCATTTATAAGCGCCTTTCAAAACACTCAAGGACACTTCACAATCAAAACAAGAACAATAAAACCACAGATAAAATTATAAATAATAAAAGGAGAGATGAATTTAAACTGAATATGCGATTTTAAATCGTTGACGCCGTAGAAATCACGACACTACATTAGAATGGGTTTCTTCCTACTACACTTCTTACTACTATGGAAAATACCCAAACGGAACAAATGTTGTCATTTTTGGTTCAAATTAGCGGCAATCAGTTGCATTTGGCCACCGGGAAGTACCCTGCCTGCTAATGTTATACATATTATGAACATGTTAGCTCTTATTTTGTAAAATAATGACTATGCACTTACTTCCTGTGACTGTCTGTGAGCATGATGCCCTGCGGGGACACTTTACAGTGGACGGCGGTGGCGGTAGGCTGGGGATTGGTCGCCAGCATTTGACTGATGGCCTTGGCAATGGCTTGAGGGCCAGTCAAGGACTCCATATCCACAGAGTTAATGTAAAGCACGTTGGACGCTGGAAGCCAAAAAGCAGAACTCACCATCAGTTTTTTTTCTGATACAGGACAATGGTGCGTGTACTACAGTACAACCAAAAATGGAAGCAGTGGATTACATGAGAGATAGCAGTGGTCCGATATTTACCGTAAGACTCCTCCGGAACCTTCTGAACTGTAAAGTAGAGGTGACACTGTGAGCCAAAGTGGATGACCATATAGAGCACCATCTTCCCTAATTCTGCATATACCAGAAAGGAGGTGGTTACCTGTTCCTTGTTTCAAAAGCTCCACAACTGGGTCGGTGGGTGTAGCCAGCTCCAACGCTTCTTCATTTGGGTCTGCACAAGGCAAGCACATTTCAAGCATCACACGCAACTTGGGTCGTGTTATTAGTGGCTGCCTGCCATTTTACCTTTGGTGGGGATCATGAGCTTGCAGGGCAGCGCCAAAGGCGTCATGGAGTGTTGATAAACAAGCGCAGAGAGACAACCTGGGGTGAAATAGAGTGTATGAGTCGAATCCATGGCAGATATCAAAATAGCTTCACATGTACTCACCAAAGTAGGGCTCATTGGCACAACCCTTCAGGCGGACACCTTTGGGGCTTGTTTCGATCAGGAAATGTCTCACCAGCTCATTGGTCAGATCAGCAACTAGATGCATTGTAAGACAGCATGTTAAAGGACTGCTATATACCCCTAAACAGCTCTCTGCAGTGTGCTACGCGAGACCATCAGGAAATTGTCCTATTTTCTTTTTTTTTTTGTTGTTATCAGATTTGGTTGAGTGTCTTTGTTCATATCCTATAAGTATATTATTACCTGTGCGTGTCTTGACTTTTTATTTGTGAGTTACGGTAAATCGTGTGTTAGTACACAGCAGTGATTCTCAAATGGTGTGTCGGAAGCCAAAACCGTGTCGTGGACCCATTTTGGTTTGGAAAAAAATTTCATGTACCGGTAGTTGTATTACACTTTTTTCGCCACAGTACTGAGGCTGATAAGTTTCCTCCTGCCTCATACAATATTGGTATAGGCGTCAGGAAATGTTATTCACCTGTGCTACTCAGTAAACCAATAAAGTGCAGCTCAGCCTTTGGTTAGTGGACATCATAGGTAGCAATATGCTTTTGGCTGCACGTCAAACTCATTTGCAATTGCATGTAGCAGCGTATCCGAAGCTTGTTCGCAGGCTCCAGCACCAAAGCGTTACCTTTTTTGCTTTGTTTTACTGTTGGTGGTGGGCAGGCCACCTTCAAGGCAAGACCGTAAGCCCCACGGAAGGAGTGGCTGTCCCTGATGACAAAGGCGCCGGGCTCCCTGTCCTTCAGCACGTTAATGGCTGAAAGGAAAAGTGAGAGTCCAGGTGGTGACATGACATGACATGACATGACATGACATGGCGATGATGGAAGTCTGCGCAGAGCTCCTGGTGTCACCTTGTTCTCGGGAAATGTCGGGCTTGTACCAGAACTTGGACGTGTCTTGGACAAACTTAACATTCATTTTGATGTCCGGATAACCATCTGTTGATGACAGAATGAAATTATGAATGTGGAGGGGGGACAAAGAAAAAGAACATCTCAAACACTCACAGCTAATCGTCTTTGTGTCTCACCATAGATGGACTTGGCGGTGTCTGGGTAAGTCCCAGTCAAGTTTGACCCTCCAACCTCGGCTGCGAGGTTCTTGCTGTCCATCCTCTCTGCGTCTCCGCTGCTTGCGTGCCTCTTCACTGGCAGCTCGGGGGAGACGGGGAAGGCGGGCGTGGAAGGCGGCTGAGCCTGACGAGACGTGGCCCCCAACTCATCTGGGGTACTGTGGCCTCCCGCTGCAGTTCGCCGCCCCATCAGGGGGCTGGCGGGTGGCACACTTGCACTCGTTTTGGGGTTTCGGCCAATTAAGGGGCTGGAGGGGATGCCGTCCCTGCTGGCACCTGCTGGAGGGGTGCGTCTGACCGGTGAAGGACTGCCTTGGCCCAGGCGCCTTTGGAGGGCAGGGCTTGGGGGAGTATTGGTGGCCACTGTGCGGTGGAGGGTGTTGGGGCTACCAGGGACAGTGTGGACACCCATGATATTTACCTGGGAGCCATCAGGGGAGGCGTGTGTGTGAGGATAAAATGGTGCTGAGCTGTGGTCAGAAGAGCCACATATCCTTTTGATAAAGAAAACAACAACGAGAAGATTATTCTTCCATTTGGATTAAAGGTTCAAAGTTTAAAGTTTCTTAGTCCAGGTCATCCCCATCCATCCATACCTCATCCCATTGCTTATTTAAGATAAGATAAGAAAACCTTTATTAGTCTCGCAATGGAGAAATTCCCATTGTCAATTAATCTTATTTATATCAAAGATTTATATCGATAAGATTAGTTGACTGAGATACGAGTTTTTGAATCTCTTTGCATTGTGGTAACTGGTGCATCTTTGGCCAGATTGTACTTACAGTTCAGTGCATTTATTGGGTCTGATCAGACTTTCTGAGTTTCTTTCATGGTCTGTTTTCAAATATTACCTGAAGTGTGTTGGGAAACCCATGACCTTTGCTGCTACATTCTCAGCAATGTGAGCTTGAAGTGTCAGTTGTACACAGATACTAGCGGTGCACATCTATCCACAAAAGACAATTTCATACGTTTTTCAATGTGTGGGGTGCGAAACGATTCAAGGACAATTCTATTTGAAAGTGGAACGATTCAATTTGGTTGAATTCAGTGGGATTATGATTCAATTTGATACAGTACAACTCAGTTTGAGAGGTTCTGATGTATTGTTGTCATTTTACGTACATTTGAATGAAGTTGTCAGTCATGTAAATGTGCCATTGTCTTCTAAAATAATCCATATCTCGCCACTGAAAGACGATCCACTATGTATCTCGATATATTTCAAAGAGAAGTTTTATTTACTGGAATCTTTGAAATTAAAAAAATATTTACCGGTTCAAACTGTGTTTTATCACACCCCTACCAGATACGCACCCTTCGGGGCTGTGTACAGGACTGCTAGAGGTGAGAGGACTGCTGAACTGCTGTGCTCTAAATTCCACAAAACCACGATGATCTGCATCGGATGAAAAATACATCAAATCATGAGAAAATACAATGTGTTAAAAGTGTTGCACAGATTAAAAGCACATTTTGAGAATAAAAGCTGGAACAGAAAAAAAGCAGCAACAAAAACGTATAGCGTATGCTACCTTGTTGTCCATGACTTGAAGCAGAGTCTAATCAAGGGGAAAGAACAGAAGAAACCGTTTTGAAGATGCACAAAAGCAAGGCTATTTCAAAAGCCTGTAAGCTAGGGAGAAGCAGTAACTGTTTCAAACAACAGAGAGCAGCAGAGAAGCAGACTGACTGTAAAATACACTTTGAGATGTTTTTGAAGTTAGACTTCACTGACCTGGTACAAATTTTTGATTAGCCTTCATTCCCGCTGCTGACAACCACCCTGGTGGGGAACGAGCTGCAGACAGACAGAAAGAACAATTTTATCATTACAATTTTATGACAGCCTTTACCCGCTGATCTTGATTTGCCAGTCTTGTAATGTAACACAGCACAAATACTTCAAAATTGCAATTGAGTAACATTTGAGTAAAATGTTGCAGACGATTATTACTTTGATTGCATTATACAGTATTTCCAAATGAAAATGATTTTAACGCCGATGCATTTCCCTTAACCATCTTTGTTACCCGGGACTCCAAATTACATCCAAAGAAATTGGTCTTTGCCTGAACAGTGAAAGAACAGTCCTGGCAACAGATGCTGACCAAAACAACCATAGTGGTGAATGAATATAACATTACATACGCGGAAGGAGTTTTTTTTTTTCGTCATGCACGAGCGTGAAAGATTCTTTCTTTAGGATCAAGTGCTTCTTACGTCTACCTAAAGTGCCAGGAATTTGGGCATTTTAAATCTCCCCATCTGGTTAAATTCATTTTGATTACTCCAGTAGTCAATATTCTTTGGGTTATTGTGAGCTTCTTAGACAAAATAAAAAATAAATAAAAACAAATAAAATATAGTCAAATATAAAACATAAAAAATAAATAAAAACATAATTCAGAGTCAAGCCTGTCACTTTCAGCAAATTCTTTGACTGTTACCATAATTCCAGTCATATAAACAGAAACAGTACAAAAATCAGGTGAGTTTTATCAAATCTATTTTCTCTCACGAACTCCAGTATACCTTTGAGGGACTTTCTACATATATTTGCACACAGCTGCTGTATGTTATTTGTTGTGAGGTCAAGCGTTCATCCTTTTACATAATCACAAGCCTACGCAAATCCTGTGAGGGCACAAAAAAAAAAAACTGCTCAGCATCTTTAAAGCCCATCCAAAGAGTGCGACGTAGGACTGAAAAGATGACCGCGATAGTGCAAGTATGTGCCTACCTCCAGCTCCTACAGACATTCTCCACCATTTTGGGAAAGTACGTCTATGTGAGCGAGAGAATGACATGGAACGACGCTCAGAGCTACTGCCGTGAGTTTTACACCGATCTGGCTCCGGCTGTTAACGATGAGGAACTCAGGAAATTCCGTGAAATCAGCGACTATGCGTTTAGTTTCTGGACCGGACTGGTGAAGGGTGACACTGACCAAAACAAATGGATGTGGTCAGGGGGTGGCGAGGCATCTGCAATTCTCTGGGGAATTGGGCAGCCAGATGATAAGACAAACCAAGACGCCGGCCTGATGGTGAACTACAGGATTTATAATGCAAACCGACTCCATCTGCATCCCTTTTTTTGCTTTGATGCCATTGTCGTGAGGGAGAGAGCGAGCTGGGAGGAAGCTTTGGAGCACTGCAGGGAGAGACACAGCGACTTGGCCAGCGTGACATCACAGACAGACATGCTGTTGATCCAGGCAGAGCTGGACAAGAGCCTCTTTACTGAGCATGTCTGGGTGGGTCTGCGTTTCTTCCCAGGGGGCTGGCGCTGGACGGACAAGGAGCAGTTGACATACGAGGTCTGGACTGGTGCCGAGAGGCCTTTGTGTCCAGCAGCAAGACGCAATTGTGGCACCTTAAAAGTCATGGGATGGATGCCAAGTGATGATATCGACACCAGTGATATTTTGGGAAGCAATGACAAGCTGCTTGGCGTCAGTTTGGGAAGAATTGACTTTTGGCAAGAATCAGAGTGGGAAATTCATGACTGTGAGCAGAGGCTTTATTTTGTTTGCTATTGAAATTGCTGATTAAGTAGTCAAAAGCCTATTAGTTCATTTATTAGTTCTTTTCAACTTTCAGTTGTTGGAGAGAGTATCTCCAAGCAGAATGGTTATTTATTTACTTTTCGGCTGTTTTATTGTTATTTCCTGCCAATGTGTGTGTCCATGTTTGAATTGTGTCATGTAAACTTTTCATAAAAGTTCTTCAGTAGTAATAACGACACGGTATTTTTGCTGCTTGTCTCTTTTCCGCACAATGATGGAGAAGAAATGAATGTATTCTTAGGCGACAGGATTAAAGTTTGATGTTTGAGGGAAATTCTTACCACAGCCTCCCAAAGCAGGGCTGTTCCTGACAAATCTATCGATATCGCTGTCCTCAAATGCATCCTGGTAGCTGTGCATGGTACCCTGCCAGAAACGAGTCAAGAAAACAGAATCAGAGGAAAAACAAATGACATATTGGAGAATGTTTATTGATTTTTTTTTTCATGCCAAGCTCTGGAGGGCTAAAGGGAGGATGAAACTGATAAATGTACCTCTCCGGGTCTTCCTCTTGTGTTGTGGGGCAGACTGGTGCTGAAGTCTGTCGCACGGCCATCTGGCCTGTTGTCATGCCCACTGTGGTACTGACCCTCACTGGTGGTTCTACGGCGGCCCGTCTCCTGGCTTACTTCTGGGGTCATTGCCCTAGAGCGTACGCCTGCGAACCACGCACACAACATTGAATAATGTGGGCAATGATAACTGCTCATTGTAAAATAAATCAATACAATTGAATTGGAAGCAACGTCAAAAATGTTCTACAAATAATGTGAAAGAAAAGAACAACAAAAAAGGAAGCAACTAAGAGTGAGTGGTGGTGGACAAACCGGAGAAGGAATAGGAACGAAGGCGGTCAGACTGTTGCGGTGTTACGCTTTCACTGATGCCACGGATACGAGCGTTGTACTCTGATGCCGAGGCAGGAAGTCAGGGTGGTGAATAGTGGACAGGAGGAAGGTAGATGAGGAAGAAGGTGAGGAAGACGTGCAGGGGAAGAAGTAATGGTGGGAAGGGGATGGTCCGATCAGTGTGGGATAGCATAGAAAAAGAGAATATAAACAAAACAAAAGAAAGCAACTGACTGAAAAGCAAATGTTCAACTGAAACGATCTGCATGTGAAACAATATTTCACGCAACTAATGAAGTGGCGTGTTGAAAGTATACAAAAAGAAGGTACATGTACTGTATGCGCAGCTTAAATCCACTTGGGAGCAGCATCGAGCTTGCACTGAGTTTGCCTAAACGTGAACTCATGAAAGCTGGGATCTCAGAAGCTTCCTGCTATGATCACCTTGCACTGTCATGCCAGATTTAATTTTCATTTTAGCTGCAGAGCTAATTATATGTGCACTTCTCATTCCTCTGGTGAATGTGTTACAGGAACTGCTATAATCTGCTCAACCACATGCTCCTCGTTGGCCCAGATGGGGATCTTGAGTTGAAACTTTACAGATTAAACTCTGACGCCAGTGAGGCATTTAATACACTGAGCCTTGTCAGGCATATCAATTATGCAATTACGTTACAGTTTGGCGCAGCCCGGACTTACCGGCAATGCGGTGAGCAACCAGGCCCTCTAGGTTCAACGCCCCCTCCTCAGCATCCTGCTCTTGGGGCAAAGAGGAGGAGGAGGTGTCCTTAGGTTGAGGGGTGAGAGCAGGAAGTGGAGAGGAGGACTCACTGCAGCCCGGATAGGGAGATGAGCCCTGTAGGTCCGGAGAGCGGGACACCGTGCCGACCATGTACAAGTTCACAGGCTTCAATGGTGGATGGACATTTGTGGAGGGATCTGAGGGGAACTGGTGCAGTGCTTGACGTGTGTGCATGTAGGGCTCAGGTGTGTGTGATGGCGTGGTGTTTTGGTGTTGCGAAATGGGGGTGGGCCTTTGAGGGGAGTGTACCGGAGACTCCAAAAGAGGGCTCTGGTTCGGAAAAGTTCTCACAGTCACGCGTGGTGGCTGATGGAAAGTATTAATGGATGACCCAGAGGAGCTGTAGCCATGGATGGCCGCGTCAGCTTGGTAGGATGGCCTTGTGTGTGTCTGGGAGAAGGGCACAGGTGATGAACTGAAGGTATTTTCTCCAGGGGGAGCACTGTGTGACTTGGACATGTGGGAGTTGATCGGGTCCAGGTCGAGCATTAGCATGTTGAGCGCTTCAATGGATTGCTCAATGTCCCTTTGAGAAGCTGAGGAGGGAAAACGTGGCAAGCTATTGGTGGACTGGAGGGGCGGGCCAAAAGGATCATCCGGGAGGCTGTACTGGTGCCATGTACTGAGTCCCCTTTGAACAGCCTCCCGGCTACTGGTGCTCCTCTCGGGGGCCCTGGGCATGAGTTTAGGGTTGGACTCGGGACTTCTCCCAGGCGCGTTACCAAAGGACTGTGAGCGATACATTCCACTTCCATTCTGGAAATTGTTATATCCCCCCGATGGTGACACAGAGGCACTGCGCTCCTGCATTGCAGTGGGCGTCTGTAGTCCGTGCACAGGCATCACACTCAATTTATCGCTGAGAACACCTGATTCAAGATGGTGGCCGTCGTTCTTGACAGGGGCTTGTGAGTGATAGTAGAGGTCACCTGGTGTGGCTTGGCCCTCTAAGGATGAGAGTGTGCCCAAACTGTCCACACTGTTGCCCTCTTGGCTATTGGGAAGCTCGTCATCAAGAATATCAGTTTCACGCTCTTCTGTGGAAGGGGCACCAATTAGTCTGGTGTGAGCCCCGTTGACATGCACCTGTGCAGGGACCAGGTGCCGGACACCACCTCCCGGACTGGTTGAAGTAGACAAATAAACTTGTCGTTGATGAACAGGTTCCTCAAGACCGCTCAGAAGCCGGTCCAGTTCTCTCTTCTCCTGGGGGCTAAGGGATGGGTGACTTACTCCTGTGTTACTGTGGTTTGAGCCCCCCTGCAGAGACTGACTGTGTTCCTCTGTGCGGTCTGTCTTGATAGAGGCGGTGGAGTTTCCCGAATCGCTGCTCACAGACAGAGTGTGGTCGACAGTGGGGAGAGAGGCATGGCCTATTACAGGAAGGGTATGCTCTGATGGTTGAAGGGGGTGGTTTGGGTGTTGCAAAGGGTTCTCTGGGGCAGTCAGGGGGTCTCCAAGGACTGGGAGGCCATTGACAGTGACCACTCCCTCCAGGGAGTCTTTCTTTCGGACCTGTGCATACAGGCTTCCATCAAGTGGACCTTGACTGTGAACAACATCTGAAAGACAGATTTTAAAAGATGATAAACCTAGTGGACTTCTTTCACTGTAGTTCTCTGCACACAAATAAACAACAGCGAACTTGCAAAGGAGTAAATAACCCTGCCCATCAGCACAAGGAAGCTCTGGAAGTCTTTTTTTAAACCCTGAGTTTTAGCCTAGGAACGAGCAGCACCGTCCCCATGCACTAATAATAGAAAGTTTACAGGGCTAAAGGCGGCGCCACCATTGCGTCACTGACGACCAACTCAGTCTGATGCAAACCAGGGTGGATACTGACCAGCAAACAGAACACTGAAAGAATACTGTATTTCATCTGTACTGAAGGACAGAAACAAACTATCCTTTGTCTAGGCTGTGAAGATGAATTTACCAATAGAACATCTGGTATTGGGCAAAGAAGCCTAGTAAAGTCAAAGTGGTGGCAACCTAATGAAGATACTTTAATGTAGCTAAAATTGTAAGCGATAACTCTCGCATTTGCAAGAAGAAAACTCATCCAGATTCTAAAGTAGTCCACACAAAGCAATGGAAAGCCACGACAAGTACACACCAACAACAGCTGATTGGTAAGTGGTAGTGCGACCCCAAGAGACAGATGGTGGATCACTTCAAACACAGTTATTTCAAACATCATGTCAACAGGAAGTTAGAACACCAACTACAAACACAAATTGTCCCTTTGCTTGCTTCTCATGGGACTGAATGGATCATTAGCTTGTACCATATATCTCTGATGATTACCATGGAAAAGTCCTCCTTACCTGCTGTCAATGTGATTTTCCATCACTCTCCCTCTCCAAAAACTACGCAAACTAATAATTTACTTCCACATATATAGAAGAGTGAGCCTTCTCCTGTTGCTCCCCTCTCTGTGCCCTCCCATCACCAGAAATGCGCTTGACATGAGAGAGGCGGGGCCGCACCACCACTTGATTCTTCCCAGCAGCAGGGGAGTGGCTACACAGAAAACCCATCTGTCAACCTTCTGATGTCGCAGGAGAAAAGTGAATTATCAAGTTCTCCTTCCACGGCACCCTCCCATAGTCCCAAAACACATACAGTATTGAACAAAAATAATTTTTTAAGACATTTTCCACTAAGCAATAATTTCAACATTATAAACAGTCATTAGTTAGATACACTTAAGAGTGCAATGTAAAATCTGAAAATAAAAATCCAATGGAATTTCGGTTTATCATCCTACATGAACATGCATGGCATGATTCATGCACGCACACACACACACACACACACTACTAAATAGGAAAGTTTGTCAAACAAAATTGTCACAATGGTAATATTTGTAAAATCATTCATTTGCCATCAAAAGCACATTTTCATTGTTGCTGCTACAGGTCGTACTTTATAGAAGAAATAGACTGTTCAGATGTTAGAGACATCACTAAGGCAAATAAATTGTTAGCATTCTAAGTCACTGTTCTGCATAAAATTGATCTTTTCCCAAAAGACGAATATTCTGTATTTTTTGGTCTAAAATAAGGGATTTGTTTAACCAACCCATATTCTCCTGCTGATTACTAAACATGGAATTAGGTAGAAACAAAATGCTTGTGTGCGTGTGTGTGTGTGTGTGTGTGTGTGTGTGTGTGTGTGTGTGTGTGCGCGTGTGATGAAAGAAGATTTGGTAGTTTCTGTGTATATTCTATGAGCCTTGAAAAAATGTTCTCTGAGTTCTCTGGCTCATTAAGTCACATGTCTCAAACTCTAGGCCCGGGGGCCAGATCTGGCCTGCCACATCATTCGATGTGGCCCGCGAAAGCAAATCAAACATGTTGACTTCTCTGATGCTTCCTAAAATTTGACACAATTTCAAATTCTTGTATGTGATATATAAGAGAGCTATTGTAAGTTTTCTTGTTACCAAAACTTTCATTACAGTAACTTCAACTATAGTTGAATAAAACATTATTCTTGACTTCTTTGTATGGTTTCACAGTCATAACGGCCCTCGAAGGTAACCGACAAAAATGACACCCCTGCATTAGGTTCTCTTTTTTGGGAAAATGGCTCGCCAGAGTTAAAGGACTATAACACACAACAATCAATGCTATTCATGATCCAACTTTATAATATTGATCCGTTTCTCCAACAATATGTCGAAATGGGCCGCCGGAGGTAAACTTTAAGCTAGCAAATACATGTGTTTTAAAGGAAAAGTTGTGGGGTTTGCTCTAAATACACAATAATGTAATTCTTTGTTTCTAGTTTAGTTTGAAAGTAAACTTCATCTGGTCCTTGTCAAGAAACAGCTTGAAGCCTCTTTTTGAAAGAATTGCACACTATCGGCTGCTTGCCGTGAAGTGAGTTGAGTTGACTTTGCTTGAACCACCGAGCACTCTTATCTCTGATTTCTGCTTGCAAGTAAAAGAAAATCAGCCAAAAAATTCTAATTCTGGTCACCTGAAAGTTCAGGGACCACTGTACGATGCTCCAAGATGTTTTATTATCCCTTTTGATGAAAATCGAGCATGGAGGGTACTCTGCAGTCTACCAAGCGACATGTCAGTCATAAATGTGATAAATATGAGCGATAAACAAATTCAATGGCAGACTGGAACTATTGCAAATGGTTTTCCATTCCAATTTATAAGTCCAGCGAATGCCTGTTTAACAGTCTAAGATGTATGGCACCTCTCACCCGAAATCAGATGGGATCAACTTCAGCTTCGCTGAAGACCCAGTACAGAATAAGCAGTATAGAAAATGGATGGATGACGGTGCAGTGTCAGTCATGCGGCTTAAAGTAAAGCATCAGCAATGTTGATGGCTCGGAGAAATCCTTTTGAAATCTGAACACATGCTTTGCATCCAACTATGACCACCAAAAGATCCGATGGCGCTGCAAGGCACCTAACATGCAGTTATCACTCAGATTAATGCCAAAGCGCTTCAAATCATTGTGGCAGCACTCCAGCTGGATATTAACTGTGGCGAGCAGGATTTTAAACCCAAATAGAACGCACAATCTTCCCTGGGCGCCATTAAATAGTGGCAGCCAACCTTAAATTAGATCAGGTGAGTCACCCGGGCAGTGTGCCATGCTCACCAAATGCTGGTGCACATGCTTGTTCACCTAGTGTATTTCTGTTTATTTTTAAATGAATGGTACTGGTTGCAGGTCCACACGCTCACTCCCAAACACAAGCCCTAGCTTGGGTGCCTCATTGGCACATCTCAGACTTGGCAGCCATTAAAAAGTGGCTAATGGTTTGTTATAAATAGAAGCAGTTGAGCACTGTGTGTCACTGCGGTGTCAATAGCCCAGCTGGCAAGTTCAGTACAAAGCGGGGTGTACATGCAGTTTGGTCCAGAAGTATTTGGACAGTGTTTATGATTTTGCCTTTTACACAACAGCACAATGGATTACAATGAAAACAAAATGTGATTGCCGTGTCAACTTTCAGATGTAAGACCAAAGAAATATATGGCATTTACCAATATTATTTGTTTTCAAAAAGTTTTGAGTTAGTTTTTTTGCCACAAGTCTGTTAGTGAATGAAAGCAAACAATGGCAGAGCCCTTTTCTTGGTGAATAAAGACCAACAACATCAACAGAAAACAAAAATAGGTTTACAACAGGGTGCAAATCACTGGTATCAATCAAGTACAAGACAGATTAAATTCAAAGATCTAAAGAAGAGTGTCGTGCTCTGTCATCAGATGCAATGGACAGATAAAACCAAGGTGTACTTGTGGCAGAATAAAGTATGGAGAAGCAAAAGAACCGCTCATGAGCCAAAGTACACCACCTCATGTATCAAACATTCTGGAGGAAATCTCTCATCATGGTCACATAAAACTGCTGATGGAACAGGCTCACTCGTCACACTTTAAACAGAATAGAACAGAACAGATGGGCCCGTCCATTCCATTCTGCACTGGGAGCTGTCAGTTGAATAGCGTTGCATTGGAGCATTCTGGTCACTGACTGAAGATTTCACTCAAAACAGTAAGACCCCAAAACAAGCGGCAATTGAAGGTGTCTGGAAATGAAAGTCGGTCCAAGCATACCCAGGGAGAAATGTGAGAATGTGATGATGCCCATGGAGTCCAGATTTCAAGCAGTTGTGACCAACTACGAAGCATTTAGCAAAATAGCCAAATACTTTTCAGTCCATACAAAGCGACATAATCTACATAAAATGGCTGTAATTCCTGAATGATAAAATATGAGTCTACACTTCAGATACTAATTGATTGCTTACTGTAATTCAAATCAATTGTAGCGGTGTAGGAAAGAGGCAAAATAAAACTTCCTTGGTAGTCTAAGTCTGGACCAAACTGGATGTCAACAAGGCTGATTCTGTGCTTTCCTACTTGATTATAGCGAAACAAAAACGAATCAGCAGGCTATTCACATTGTACAGATGGTTAATATGCACTTGGCAGTCTTACAGATTTGATGATAGATGCATGACAATCTTACAACTTTACAAGAAGACCTAAAAAAAAAAACTTTACGCGCTAGTGCTACACCTGACATTGACAGGTCTGACCTGTTTGAGACTACATGTCTGGTTAACAACATCTACCTCTGGAAGATAGACCTGCAGTTTGAATTTGATTAGATGCAGTGCATTATTTTTGTTTCTTCTTCGTAAAAGCGTAGGCAATTTACAAAGTTGTGTGATTGAAAGTTTGGAATTTCAAGCAAAAGCAATTCAGATCTCAGTGGGCATACAAGAAGACAGTAAAACTTCACTCTGCTTCGCAGGGGAGGGGGGGCAGCTAAAAAAAAAAAACCCACAAAGGTGGATACTGTCCTTGTTGAAGTCAACCAAAGTGTGAAAGATGGAGTTTGATGTTTTCTTTCAGTATGACAACATCTTCAACGTCAGTCACAATTATACACACTGACAGGCCAGTGCAGGAATGTGTGGACACACAGTGATATCGCCTCACCACTGGATGTGACATTTAGCTTTGATATCGCTGAGACGTCATCCAATCTACATGCCAGCAGAAGGTAATTTCTTGTAACTTTCTTGTAAAGGGTTTGACTGACAGCTGTCTCACTTGTCCCATACACTTGTTTGTGTCACATTAGCCCATCTTACAAAATCTTCAAGGGAACTAATAACACATCGCAGTTCTCTGTTAAAGAGTGGAACATTTGCAGTGTGAGATATGACGTGACGGCACACGGCATGTGTCACAGTGGGAGAATCGGTGAGTGACTGGTTTCATATGAGCAAAGTCTGCCTCCTGCTCCATCCATCAGTCACTCCTTAGCGGTAACGTGATGTGTCCGTATTGGTGTCACCTACCAAGAGGATTTTCAGGGTGATGTCATGTTAAAGACATCCCGTTACACTTCTAATTCACATTTATCTCCATGCTCAGAGGATATGAGATCAGTAGCGGGTTGACTCCAAAATAGCTATTCAGAGGAGAAAGAAGGCATGAAGGAAAGAAGACAGCCACAGCAGGGTTTCGAGGACGGCTGGGACCTGAACCTGCTGCTGCGGCTCACCGTGCTGTCAGTGACACGTCCAGCTCAAAGCATTTTGTTCTCGTGTGACACACACACAAGCACGCATTTAAAATACCTCACTGCTCTCCATTTCTGCAGACTTAGTTTGGCTGCAGTATATTTGGTTTCTTTAGTCAGTTATGTACAGGTATGGGCTCCTGTAGGTTAGACTCCGGAGTGATAAGACATGAGGACAAATGCACAATAAAAGACGGAAAATTACTACATTGAAAACTCCCAAGTAGAGTACAACTGTCCAGCCTTCAGGCTCTCACAATAAGTAACCATGCATGGTACTAATTGTTCATGTCTAAATTAGAAGCCTTGTCAGGAAAAAACAAAACAAAAACATCTGGGTTTCCTGAGTGATTTCATTCCTGGTGATGCCACATCAAGTGAAATAAATATCTTATAATGATTATAAAATAAATATTTTATTATCATTAATTATAACAATATACTTAGTGACGTTAAAAGGTTTTTGTACATGAGTAAGATTACAACACACAGCATAAAAAGTTGGAAAGCCAGTTACAGTAAATGTATTTACATATTTGCAGGACATCATTCAAATTGTGGTTTGTCATTTCTGTTTTTGTACTTTTCTTCCCATGCCGTGCATTTTCATCAACCTACTTAAAGCGCATTGATTCCAGAATGATGAAGTTGTTTAGTGAGCATATAATGCACACATACATATATCCATCCATTCTCCGATCCGCTTTATCCTCACAAGGGTCGCGGGGGGTGCTGGAGCCTATCCCAGCTGTCTTTGGGCAACCCTGAACCGGTTGCCAGCCAATCGTAGGGCACACAAAGACGAACAACCATCCCCGCCCACACTCACACCTAGGGACAATTTAGAGTGTTCAATCAGCCTGCCGTGCATGTTCTTGGAATGCGGGAGGAAACCGGAGTACCCGGAGAAAACCCACGCAGGCCCGGGGAGAACATGCAAACTGCACACAGGGAGTCCGAAGCTGGAATAGAACCTGGTACCTCTGCACTGTGAAGTCGACATGCTAACCACTGGACTACCGGGCCGCCCTATTATTATTATTCTTATTATTTATATATTTTTTTATTATTAAACCATCCATCCATTTTCAACACCGCTTATCCCGAACAGGGTCGCGGGGAGTTGCTTGAGCCTATCCCAACTGACTTCAGGCGGAAGGCTGAATTGGTCGCCAGTCAGCCGCAGGGCACATATAGAGACAAACAACCATTCCCACCCACATCCACACCGTCACTGAGTGGGAACCGATCCCACGCTGCCTGCACACAAGGCAGGCAAGTCTAACACTACACCATCGGTGACCATTATTATTATTATCATTATTATTATTCAATAACGGTTACGTTCAGGAAAAGGTGGAATTTGTTTCTGAAACGTGAGCACGATACATGACAACGCATGGTTAAATGATGGCCTTGAAAAAAAACTTAAGATATGTTTTAAATGGTCATCAAATATACATTTAGGGACACGTAAAGTCAACATTTTGATGTTGACCATTGCTATTATCCACGACAACCATCATCAACAGTGACATGGCTGACTACCAGGTTGGAAGGTAATCGATGTCTCGAAATGCAAGCATTCACGTTGACGAAGAGCTGACAGTTGGACTCACCAGCCAAAAAAAGGTTTGTGTTTCGGCTTCTCTTCACAAGTTTTCCTTCAATCAGCCCTCGCAAACACAAACAAAATGGCTTGTGTGGCTCCACACATAAAACTGCCGGCGTCTGCCTCGCCCTGCCTGCCTGCCTGCCTGTGTCCCTTGCTGTCACTGTCCAGCTATTCGAGACATGTTTCGTGGCGGCACGGCCTGGCCAAATAGGGGAAGGGTAGTAAACAAGAAAGACAGCCTTCAAACCTTCTGAATGTCACACACAAATTCCAGTCCTTCGAAACAAATCCGGAGCAATGGTAATTCATATTCCCTCCCTGTAAATACATTTTATTTCTGCATGTTTGCTTTCTTTGTCTGATGACGAGTGGCCTTGTCTTGAAAAATCAGCTGTTTGTATTTAAACTAGACACGCATTTGTTTTTAAGACAACAGTACCTGACAGTTTTAAAGTAACCGTTAGACATTTCGGCTGTTCACCGGCCTGGACCGGGGCCTTCTGACTTGCAGGTCAACAGCTGCCGGGGATCAGAGTTATTAGCGGAGCAAAGTCAAGCTGACACACATGCTTGCATTCCAGTATAAAAACTGCAAGGAACTCAAAATATTTATAAAATCACGCGTACACTGACACAGGTGAAGGCTCATGAGGAGCACTGACAATATTACTGTACCACTGGGGGATTGTGAGTTCGAATGAAAGCAACAAGCATTCTAATCCTTCGCAGTTTTTGAAAGACACCATTCTTTTGCTGAGCTCTTTCAACTCCATGTCCAAGGTCAGGGTTAAGCAAGGCGCCAGGGGGAGGAAAGCGACATGGATTCAAACATCAACGCCTGAAGCCCAGAACAAATGAACAAGTCTGGCTTCTTTCTGCAAATGAGTAATTGTGTCCGCTGTGCTGTGACGAGTTGAAACCTTTTCTCTGTCAAGAAAGATTTTCGAGCTGTGAGCACATGGTGGAGACTGATCTGTATTTCAGCCCTAAACAACAATGTCAGCGTATCCCGTCATACAAATATCGCCTCGCAGGGCACATAAACTCTTCTCAGACACTATCCTCCAATACAATTGATACTATTTATCGAGAATTCTACTCAGATGGTGTAAAAACAAAGTCTTCCACTTGACTGGGCAGCCAAGAGACTTAAATTGAAGAAATGACAGGACAAGTGTCTTCCTACAGAGTCCTTGTTAAAATAGGAAACAATTTGCAATTCGGTCGCTGACCTTCTTGAAACGCTGCAATTACCACAACGTCCCTCAGAGGAAGTCCATAAAAATAAAATGGCTCTTTGTGACATCGTAAAGTGGATGGTGGTACCGCAATGGCTGCCACTGAGATGACTCCAGTACTGATGGGTGTGCATGTATGCGCATACCGTGCTGATAATCCGCGGCTCCCTCACAGCGATGACTGAAGTTCTCGTATGAGTCCCAACGGATCAAAGGATCCTGAGTGTTGTAGTCCACGCAGACGCTCGGTCCGTTCTCCAGATGGCCGAGGCCTGAGGAACACATGCCATGACGGGGACGTGACTCATACATTTAGGAACAATTAGTAACTATAAGCACTCAGAAAAAAAAAGCATGCTACCTTTGATTTTTTGAGGACCATAAGAAAAAACAAATTCCACCTTCCCATACTCGGGGAATCTGTCATCTGTACAAAGAAAGCAATTAATTTAAAAGAGTGGTAAACCAGTAAAAATATATCTGTGAATACATCATGAACTCAGAAATATAATGAACTTCTGCTCGTGGTGAGGGATCGAGACTGAGCTTTGCTGCGAATACCGAATATCTGCATATAATTGATACTCACCCCGAAAGGTTTGTAATGACCTTTAATAGCACTGGATGGCAGCAATATACACTTTTTTTTTCAGACAATAAACCTCATGCGGACACCCGCAGCAGCTCCTCTTGTTTTATGTTGTCTTGAGAGGGAAGACATTTCATCTGTACTGTATGCTACACATGCAGCACATTTGACAATAAAGTTGTATCCTATCCAATCCAATCCAATGCCCTTAATTGCTTAACACCAATATGCCACAGGATGGTACTAGTTTTAGATTAGACATGGCTTTGGCCTAAGTGCAAAAACAGTAAATAGATGAATTCAGTGAATAATGGAGGATGGATGCTTCTAAATAATAATAAAAACTCACCCATTCTTGTGTGTGGTTCTATTTTTGACCACTAGATGGAAACATACAACTACTCTAAACGAAGAACAAGAAAGAAAACACTACTGAAAGCAACGACACTAATTAATGTTTCTAATGTCCATCTTTGGACGTGATTTTTGATGTATATTATGACTTTCTGAGTTTGTAAATTTGTTAAAATTGGAAAAAAGACGGAACTGTTTATAATTGTGTAAACACAGAGAGTTCGGTACACTGTTTTACTGTACAATATTTGTTATGTGTTATCCATTGCTCTTGCAACATAGTATATGCGTTTAAATGTGTTTGTATTGTTTGTGTGTTTAAATAAAGTGCCATAAATGCTATAAAATCATGGATTTCACTTATCACGCATGTGTGTGTGTGTGTGCGTGTGTGGAGGGGAGCAGAGCATAACCCCCACGAAAGGGGGCGGGGGGTATTTACTGTATTACCTTTGAATGTCTCGTCCAATTCGCTCTTCCCAAACACCACTCCCAGATCATGAATGGCGCACGTGTGGAACTGCACCCTGAAGACAACATCCCTGGTGGGGTTTCTGTAGCGCTTGTGGTAACACTTGAGCTGCGGCAGGTGAGTGTAGAAAGATGTACGGTTGGCGTGAAGACAACAAAATGATCAGGCGTGATCAGAATGAGCAAGGAGGAATCGCTCACCAGGATGTCGCCTTTTAGCAGGAGGCCGGGTTCAATGGTGATGCAAATACTGGTGTTGCCATCTCCCTGCACGTTGCTGTGTAACAACAACAGTATCTCATGAAAAACAAATGCATTCAAAGCTGCACCAAACTGACAAGTTGCCAATGATTGCGTACTATATTCCCGACGTATAGACTGGCTGCATCGCCTGGTAAATCTTTAGGAATGGACGGCAGCCTGGGAAGGACAAAGAGAGAATGGACATTGATCTTCATTTTATTTCTCACTACACCATACTACTGCATAATAATTGTAGGGTGCACACTCACCTCCTTTGGACTCAAAGTTGGGAATTCCGTGCATGATGACGTGGTGCAGGAACAGGGGCTTGTTGTTGATTTTTATGTGTCCCGACAAAAGACCGTTAAAGTATCGCACATACCTAAAGAGCAAAGAAAGGGTTGAGCAGAGCAGAGCAGAGTGATTCCTTTCCTCATTTGTTCCCAGGTGGACCGTTTACGCGAATCAGTGAACTTAATGGGCATGTAATTGTAATGTGGAAGGAAATCCCACACAACCTTCACACAGGGAAGGCAGAGTTTCTCAGCTGTGACGCAGACACTTTACCTTTTATATGTCACTTGGCTTTCTGTGCCTACTTCCCGTCTAACCCAAATAAATAATTTCATTTCAAAAAATCAATAAAAATCATCGAATGTGAGCATTTCTTTCCCCACAGTCGGATGTGCTACACCTGTTTCCTGAGATTATTCCACCCCGGTCCACTGTGGAACGTGCTAGGGTGAACTGTTGCGAACGGTTGGGGGTCTGGTGCATTCGTTGTTAAACATTGTTGTGAGGGAGCTGCAGGACATGACCTTGACCATGAGGAGGCCGAATGCCTTGATCTGCTGATGGAAGTCGGATGGTTTAGTTAGCCGGGATCTCACAGGTGGAAGGAAGGAAGCGAGCAAGGAAGGAAGGAAGGAGCCAAGGCTTGTGATCCAGCTGTTTTAAAGTGCCCAATTTCGGGCCAAGTTTTCATCTGCCACATTTGGGAGTTCTGGTGAAAGTTAATTTTGCATGTTGAAAGTTCTAACTTCCTTCAGATTCTGTAATGTCATATAAAATAACCTAATGACACAATATGTTATATAATCTGTTTTAAACGTAAACTTGTACAATCACACAGCAGCAACAGAGCTCATCCCAGTTTTAATACTGGTTAATACAGTTTTAATCCCAGTTGTAAATTTCCCCAGTGTGGGACAAATAAAGGATTATCTTATCTTATCTTATCTTAATACGTCGCGTTCATAATAGCAGCCGGGCGAGAGCAGAGATAATTATGTCTGACGCGGGAAATAGCTGCACCGTTGAGGATGAGCCATCAGATTTTCATTCTCTGTAACCTTCTTCCGATCTCCCCCCTCTTAAATTCTGTGATTCCGCAACATGCTGGATGACATCATCTCCAGTCCTCACAGTGGCGGAAAACAGATTTCGCTATTCACCACACTCTCTTGGGACCTCTCTTGGCATGAGTGGAATCCCTCAAACAAGCACAGTAGATGCCATGACATTTTCACACAATTATCCCAATTCAGACTAAATTGCAGATGGGAAAAACGCTTTTCCTGTGTACAGGAATGGACCACATTTGGACCAATCTTGGAAAATTAGGTGGTTTGGAAACACGGAGTGTATACTTTGTACTGCGTGACACGCATACATTTCCAAACAGGGAGCGAGGGAACAACAAACCTTCTCTGCGAGGGCTGGCCCATAGGAAGCGCTTTGTCCTCATAAAAACGCCTCATGGCGAACCTGTCCAACGCCTGGTCAGCGCTGTAAATGTAGATGAACAGTGGCATTACGGGAATCTTTTGAAGAATGATCCTGCACAGTTTCAAAGTATCTCCAAAGTTCTAACAACATCTGGCTGCATTAAAGAATGATGACTCTCCCCGAGCTGCTCGTTCTCAGAACCAGAACAATAAACCAGCCGGGATGGCTTGTTTTGCCACATTCATCACACACCTCAAGGCTTTCGAGACCGGGGGATCAAAGTTGAAGAAGAAAAGCGGAATTCAACAACACCAGCAATTTTGAAGTAGTGAATTCCGAGAATGTGTTCGCTACCTTGCCGATATGTTGCTGTAGTGCATGTAGGCTGCCACCACCACCCCCGTCCGACCTCGGTTTCCCTGTAACACCAGAGAGGCCGTAGTGTCATGCACGTAACGTTCAAGTTCATTGATTTGTGTCGTCTGTACGGGTTTACTTTGTTGTGAAGCACCACGACATTGTGCGGGTCGCCGTTGAGCCACGTGTCGATGGCCTTGCACATGCTGCAGATTTTGTCCAGTGGTGGCGCGTGATGGTCTGGCCAGCCGAACTCCAGCACCTGCACAAGCCAAGCGAGTAAGAACCTTCGCACGTGCCATGTTTTCCTGCATCGTACCCGTTTTTACCTTGGGGTTTAATGCGGCTAGGTCGTTCCTCAACTCACTCAAGTTGAGCACCTAACATTCGGAAGACCAAATAGAAATGCATCAAAGCCCACATAAAAAGTGTTGGATTAATTCCAGGGCCATTCCTCACCAGGTAGTGGTCACCGTGTTTGGAGCGCAGCATGGCCGCCACCTCCTTGAGGTGGGCGATGTAGCTGCGCTCCTCGGCGGTGGCAGGAAAAGAGAAGGAGATGATCCTCTCTGTGATGTAGACCAGGTCCACCTCATAGCTCTCCTCCATGTCCTGGACCACACTCTGACTCCTGGTGTGGGCAAGCACGAAGCAGGTTGCGCATTACAGTATTTTCTCTTGCTCTATTGTGTTGTCAGAACAAAGCTTGTAGTTATTGTGACTTATGCACACATCAGAGAAAAGTGGTTCATTTTCCGCAAATTCGACGGGTAACAAAGGAGAAGTCGTCCATGTTCAGTCCAAGTTTGTTTGTTTGTGTGTATGCGGCATGACCGCGGTGCATCTTACCGTGACTGCTTTCGCTTTATTTCGGCACTCTTGCAGGACCTGGCTGACCCCTGAAGGGAGGAAGGGCGAATAAATCATAAGCAAATTCATGTTCCTGAATGTTCCTTTACTGCCGATTCAGATATTTGACAGAATCACCCGTAGACAGGATTAACATGACTCCTCTTTTTGGAAGCGAGTAAGATGGGGATGTGTCGAGGATGGCAGCACGCAGGACAACAATATGAAACGATTTTGCAGCACAGAGTGTGTGGTGCCCAGAGGCCACAGCTGGAACTAGCCTTGAGAGCCAAAGGGGAAGCCTCCTCTTCAGTGCTCTGACAAGCACCAGATGTGGGGCAGGCCTCAGACACTGCTAAATGAGGGCTCAGCACATAACATCACAACAGTCGGTGGTCTTGTAGCAACATGTATGGAAGCTGTTAGAACTGCAGGAGGGGTCAACCTCCAATGATCATGTGTCCCAATACTTGAGTCGATATAAGGTACATAACAGTGGAGCTCAGAGCTCGGATACGCTCATAAAAATCTTGGGAATTCCAAAGGGTTTTATGAACCCTTTTCATAACATTTGCAAACGGTCGGCGCCCGTGGCAGAAAAGGAATTGACTTCCACTGACTTGAAGTGAATCAATGACAAAAACTTTTAGATGCACAGTAAGATATACCATAAAAGGTTGAGGTATCTTTCAATCTCCTTGAGAAAAAAAAATCGAAATCAAAACTAATCCAGCACGATTTACGGGTAGGGAAAATAAATCGAGTGCAAGTCGCAAGATCACAAGACTTTTCAGTGGCTGAGTAGCCACTCCAAAAAGAACTGACTCGGAACCAAACCTCCATCAGTGAATTTGTGGAAGACATGGTTGGGTTGTCTTGAAGAAATTGAGCAAATATTAATGGCTAGCTGGTCACCTCTATTGCATATTATCTATTTCTCCCTAAAAAAAAAAAAAAACAACCTTCTGTACCATTAATCCAAGCAGCAGAAAAGTTCCTCCCTGATCATGTTAACCACATTCGAATCAAATCAGCTGTCTAAAATATAAATGAAGGCTGAAGCAATTGACTTCTTGCAACATCTTTATACTGACACGTCACATATTCAAAAGCACGGTAGCAGAAGGTTACGGACTTGTGTTTGACGTCATTCTAAATGAAAGTGAGAGTGAAATCTGCTCTCCGATGTGGGCGGGGCCTACCTTGTTGACCAGGTGACCTGTGCTCCACCTCCAAGTTAAACGCAGGAAGGGAAAATGCCTCTGAAAAGAGCCGCCGAGAGGCATGGCCGATCAGGCTGCCAGATGCTTTTTGTTTTGAATATCAAAATAAGTGAGAAAACTAAGTTTGGCAGGATATGACTATGTCCGGTGAGGCTGCGTTGCCCTCCACACGGGTTCCCATGGTGGACAAAGATGCTGCATGATGCTGCTTTTGCCAACGGAAGATGTTTTTCCAACATACTTTGCCTCCTTTGCAGCGGCTCCTCCCACCGTCTCATTATCTCTGCTTATTCCCAACTCCCCCGCAACAGTTTCTCCCTTCTTCCCAAGCCGAGTGCTGTTGTGCACTTCCTTCGTACTGTAAACATGAGATGCTAACTGTAATTACCCTTCACAATGAAGTTCCTGAGCTCAAAATAGTTGCAACCGACTTGCATTATCCTGGTGTCGCTGCAGCTGTGGTTGAAGTGAGACTAAAATTGTCTCGTCGTGCATGAGCCCCGTTGTTCATTCCACCAATTTACAGCACGTTACACTAGGTTGTCCCCGGAGACAGAAATTGATTTTAAAAATCCCGACAGAGCACTTCCTTGACCCAGACACCCCTGCACGATCTCAATTACGTTCAGTTTTCGTGGCTATGTTTTATATGGAGGTTTTCAATGGGAAAGGGGGAACAAAAAAAAATATAACGCCTTCATCTCTTCGTCCAAAAGAATTGCACCGTACTTTTAAATATCAACTCGTCATTTTCAACTACTTGCCAACTGTGAAAATCAAAATGGAGACAATTATAAGTGTAATTTCTGTCATTTTTAGTGCAAGTATGTCAATTAGCGATGCCATACTTCCCCACCCTGATTTGTTGCCAAAAATATTCACGGTTACAGTTTAGTGTGACAACAAATGCCACATGTAAACATTCAGTCCATGGATAACAGAAAGACCGAACAATCTTTCATAACTTTGCTGCTGTGAATTGGGAATTTCTCCATTGCGAGACTAATAAAGGTTTTCTTCTTCTTCTTAAACAAGCCTACTAAGATATGTTTCAGTTCATTTGATTTCAGATTGCACAGTGTACACAAAGAAAAGCTAAAAGAGGGATTTGAGCCTTTCTTAACACACAACTATTACACTGAACACAACTTTAGGTCAGGTAAACGTTCCTTGTATCGGTCCAGAACCTATTACATGTCACCCCGTGTCTTTATTTTTCACACCAGGTTGCGTGACCGTCAATCAGCTGATATTTAACACTGCAGATGTGGACTGTGAAAGTGTGACCTTTGAAAGCTTGTGTGGAGCCAGAAAGACATGCTACTTACCGGAGTATCTACGTGCTTTAAGGGCAGCTGAGGAGTGGGAGGCTGTGGAGACAAACCAGACAGCCGACTGATTAGTCACAAAATTCCAAATGTTGCCTCGCCAGTTATTTGGAAGAGCATTATTTTTGCAGAAGTACATGTGGCGGTGGCGGGGAAGGGGGGAACACTTGTGGGTTGGGTGACAAAGAGATGAACTGCAGCTACTGTACTTAAAACATAAGCACGTAGCCATTTCTCCCCAAATGTATCCAGGAAAAATAGTTCAGCAATGTGTTTAGTTCAGCTCTATAAACAAAACTTGGGACTGTTTATCAGCTGCATTGGTCATTTTAAAGGGCCCGCATCCAAAGTAAATAAGTGCAAATAAGTGACTGCTAGGAATGTTCCGAATTTGTTCAGCTCTTCAAATAGGCGAAAGCATCCAGCAAGCAGCATCAAATTCTTGACGCGGTCCTCAGTGCAACACAAAACGAGTCTTGCAAAAGATATAGAGTGCAGGTGTCAAATTCACAGGCCAAAAGCCACATTTGGTCCACCACATGTTCTTATATGTTTGGCCCTCAGAAGCAAATCATGTCCGCCGACTTCATTCTTCTTTTCAATTTTAAATTGGCTTTACTTTAAATACCAGTGGGAAATTTGAAGCATGTTTACATCATCAAGCCTCTTTTCATAACACATTTAAATTATTCATTTCATAGTTGAGCAAAAATGATCTCCCTTGACTTCTGGTTGAACCTTTTCTCTCACCTTGTGTCCTAATAACATGGTAAGCTGCCCGCTGCCGTAACCGCTGTCCCTGAAAGGGTTCAAATGTAGCTATCCATCAAATTGTTGTGTATAAGTTCTAAAATGATGATGTCACAATGTCGCCCTGAGAGCAAGGGAAGGAAGCTTTATTTAGATAAGTTATGTGCTTCACATAAAAGTACATTTCCAAACATTTCCAAACCAAAGAGGTAAAGATATCTAAAAGCAAAGCAAAGAAATAAAAAGTCCAATTACTATATTGAGACCATATACAATGTGGCCTGCGACAAATATGAGTTTGACACCCCTGCTTTAGAGCCTGACCTATGACCCTCCTGCGGCAGCTCGCTGTGTTTGTGGGTGGCTTTGCCCACAATTCCAGGAAGGATCATGAAATTGGAAAAGAGGATTTGAGCGGGTGAAAGGGGTCAGTCAGTAAAGGTGTCTGTGGCACATTCAGGTGCGGCGCGTTGTACTCACAAGCTCATAGTTGGTGCTCGTTTGACACGCCGCGGTGACCTGGAAGAGCAGAGAGAATGTGTGAAGGACTGTGATTCTGTTTTCTTCCATGAAACCGTCTGACTCTGCAGATAATAACAAGCAAGGAGATCCTGTGATCATCACAGTGCTTCAGAACTAGAGCGGCTTTTCATGACGTTTCTGTATCCATGACAAGAACAACGGCTCCAAATACTCTGTATGAGCATCTCACAGCCACACATCACTGATTAGGATCCAACAAGAGAGGGAACTTTGCACGTAAACATGAGCTGCTGCATGTTTGCGCGCAGTGAGCGGGACGCAGGCTATCAGTGGCCAGCAGGCTCCAGTGGGAAGGAAGCCACCATAATTAGTTTGCACAGTGAGAACAAAAGCCTGGTTGGCATTTGCTATCATAGAATATTTCAAAACACAGGAGCTGGAGCGGTACTGTTGATATGTCACGTGATGGCAGAGCTGACAAACATCGCTGATCAAAGTCACCATTTTGCTTTCATGCCAACGGGCACTCTTTTTCACTTCCCGCGGCCTGGCTTGACATTAACACAACTGGCTTGGCGCACAGTAGCTGTATCATTAGAGCATGTCATTTCATTTGCCGCAGTAATGTATGACACATTGCAGGGGTTCTCAACTCGGGTTACGCAAAGATTCACTTTTTGCCACAATCATTAAGTCGCAAGCCACTTTTATAGACATCAAATCAAGTGAATGTATTCATGCATCCATTAACCAAACCACTTATCCTCACGAGGGTCACGGGTTTGCAGGAGCCTATCCAAGTTGTCTTCGGGCAGCAGGCGGGGTACACCCTGAACTGATTGCCAGCCGGTCGCAGGCAATTGAATTCATTTTGCAACAAATGCCTTTGAAAAACATCTCAACTGTCCAAACAGCTGTGCATTACAGAGCATTATTAAGGAACAAAGACATCCCTGAAATACCGTTGATTATCACAGCCCAAAATGAGAACACTCTATGTCAAATATCATGTTACCTTTCGAAATTGCTGCCCACGAACCACTGCCAACAGTTCTGTGACCCGAGAATCGCCGGCGTACAGGATGTTTGTTGTTTTGAAGGTCAAGCAGCATCAGAGATGTCGATAATGAGACTCGAGAGAAGTGTGACGACAGACCTTCACTGTTAACATTTCTGGCTGCGTCTACCCTGACTATATCCTTATAAGGCGGCTGATGTGAGAAGCTAATCCAATCTTCATGTGGTATTCGCTTGCTGAGGCACTAAGAGCACAGGAATATCTTGGAGGTTCTACCATGCGCCACGACATTCTGGTTGTTAGAATAAACAGAATTAAAAATGCCTCAGCCAGTTTGGTGCTTTCTTACCAAAATGAAGCATGCATCCGAGTTTCTATGGTAAACTTCCTTTCCAGTCTCTCTTTGCTCCTTCAGAGCAAACCCACAGGCAGAGAACAATTCAAATAATCCAGAATGAAGACAAATGAACTCGAAAAGGGTTCAGCCATGATGAAACACAGAGTTTAAAATCGCATCACATCACAAGGGGCTTCTGGGAAGCCAGTGACCTCTAGCACAACTCATAAGAGATGATTCTTTTCCTCAGGTCTGCCCCTCTTTTCTTTATTCTCTCTTCTCAATAGTTAACAAGGGAAATGTCGCCAGGTGGCGGGCACCTTGGCGGTCCGATCTACGGCTACAAAAAGCTGGCTCGAGGCATGTGGAATGTCACCTTTTTGGGGAAGGAAGAAGCCCAAGCATATTTCGGTGAGTTTGACGTAGAAGCTCTTGCGCAGAACGCTGACCATAATCCCATCAAACAGCTTTTGGGATGAACTACAACAGAAAGCATGAGCAAGCCCTCAAGCCCAACAGCTATAACCTCACATATGCTGCAATATTTGTATCGTCTTTATTAGGGCTGGACCAATTCATTGTTTGTTTGTTTGTTTATTGTTTATTGAACATGCAGTAATAAATTGACAGAAAGTAAAGTCAGTAAAATTGTAAAAAAAGGAAACGAAAACAGTCATCATATAGCACAATTATATGTTCAAAAGGAGTAGGAAGAAGTAAAAAAAACTTATCTAGTCCTACCCCTTGTTATGTATTAATATATAAAGAGATCATTTTTTTATATCAATCAGAAAAGGAAAAAGTCTGCAAATAAACAAATGCTTATATGTGCTATCCTTATCTATTTTTACAACTTTTGGTTTGTATTGGGACTATATACATACACACCCTAGCACATTTACATGTCGATTTTCTCTTGTCTGATATTTGCTTGTGGTGGCCCAGTGGTCGACTGGTTAGCGCGTCAGCCTCACAGTGCAGAGGTGCAGGGTTCGACTCCGGCTCTGGCCTTCCTGTGTGGAGTTTGCATGTTCCCCCCGTGCCTGCGTGGCTTTTCTCCGGGTACTCCGGTTTCCTTCTACATTCCAAAAACGTGTGTGGCAGGCTGATTGAACACTCTAAATTATCCCTAGGTGTGAGTGTGAGCATGAATGGTTGTTCGTCTGTGTGTGCCCTGCAATTGGCTGGTAACTGGTTTAGGGTGTCCCCCACCTACTGCCCCAAGACAGCTGGGATAGGCTCCAGTACGCTCCGGGACCCTTGTGAGGAGAAGCGGATCAGAAAATGGATGGATGGATAGATATTGACTGTTATGGCAAAAATCTGATTTTTTTTTTCCCATTATTGGTGTATTTTTAGTTTATACACATTACACGTTAACAGAACACATTACAACAGGGGTGCCCAAACTTTTTGGACCGAAGATCTACTTTTCGATCAACTAACTTCCCGGGATCTACCCTTACCGGCACACACACACACACACACACACACACACACACCCCCCCACACCCCCACACACACACACACACACACACACACACACACACACACACACACACACACACACACACACACACACACACACAGGCACGCCATGATGAGAAACAGCCTGAAACTGAGGCATGCGATGCACTTTTGCAGCCCGTTAACTATCGTAGCTCACACGTACCGTTTTAAAGTGCTTCCCTGGGCCCTCCTAGATTCCTATTCTTTGCCCGTGCCCTCGGTGAATTGTACACGAAGCAAACTCTGAATGAGAATAATGACGATAAAAGATAGAGCGCAACAGCTCTGATCACAAGCTGCAATTGCAGATTGCTGAGCGCTAATAACTTCCGGTGACGTAATCAC
>CAAKHF010023928.1:1859-19798 GCA_901007745.1 Hippocampus kuda | reverse complement strand
CGCGGTGGTTTCGGCTCCAGGCTGAGTGGTGATTAAATCTTCATTATGGCTTCTGGTCAGCCACCAACACACACACACGCACACACACACAAGCACACACAGGTACTGTACACACACACACACACACACACACACACACACACACACACACACACACACACACACCGGGGAACAGACTTTGGGTTGGCAGCCCGAGAGCAGCAGTCACATTTCGCACAGTCGTTCATCTGGGAAGCTGACTTACAGACACAGTAACTTTTCTTCTCCATGGTGATAATTAATTGGTCTATCTTTTTTTCTTTTTCGAATAATCAATTTTCATTCATTTTTTTTTTCATCCGATGCAAATTAGCTGCCAAGACCCAGAAGCTCTCCCACCTCTTGATGTTCAGCTCTGCAGGTAGGAAATGAGCCAACTATTTACGTTACTTAATTATTTGGATTCTTACATCAATTGATGTATTTTTCTATGATAGTTTGGTCATGCTGACATAATTTTGAAGCAGTCATGTAGCAGTGCCTATTGCGGATACTTTGCCCTTGCTTTTGATCTACATTTCTTCGTGGCTGCTTTAAGGGCCTCTCAAGGCCATAATGTTTGACTATCTTGACATTTTACCTGCACTAGTATCTCGGGGCCACAAATAAAAAAAATATGTGCTCCATACTGCGCTAGCTATACATGATGCTTAGTTGCA
Organism: Hippocampus kuda; assembly: GCA_901007745.1. Classification (NCBI taxonomy): domain Eukaryota; kingdom Metazoa; phylum Chordata; class Actinopteri; order Syngnathiformes; family Syngnathidae; genus Hippocampus; species Hippocampus kuda. The sequence goes on along the minus strand of CAAKHF010023928.1, from coordinate 19,100 downwards.
CAGCGAGACAGAGGGGGATAAAAGTGCCTGGATATAATGTCAAAAGCCTGCCACATTCAAGTTGCTCCTGAAGCAGGCAGCTGAATGTCAAAGTAGCACATGGAGAGGCTCATCATTCTTCTGTCCCCCAACGGCGCCCTTGACCATATTCTTGTGCTGTACCTTTTGAAATATATGCAAAGAAGGGAATGTGTATTTTTATTTTCAATTCAAAAGACTTCGATGGGGCAATTTCTCAGGCGGCGAAGGGTAGGAATTTTGTTAGTTGAGAGATATTGAACCAATCTTGTCTCTATGCCAAAGCAAATGGATGGAGAGTCACTGTTTGAAGTGGACGGGTTCAGATTCTGGTAAAGCAGAGAAAAAGAAAGCCCGTTTGAAAATGGAACCTATATTATTAACTCAGCCGGAAGCTTTGCAAGCACAGAATGTCTTCCAAACAAACTGTGAATTGCACCGGCAATACTTGATGTTATCATTGTTTTTCAGATAGTCAGACAAAAAAAAACAAAAAACAAAACAAAACCCCCCCCAGATTTTTCAATCTTAAAAAAATAGTGCATTTTCTTTTGGCCACTTTATATGAGATGAGATGACAACCAGACAATACCAAACAGTAAAAACAAACCAAAAAAAAAAACAATTCTTTGTTTATGTCTGATCAAAAGGAGCATTGTAAATACTTCCACACGTAATCGTCATGTCATGGGAAACTGCTATCCTGGCAGGAATGATGAAAGCTAGAATCTCACCTTTTACTGTTCCCAGTCTCAATGTGTAAAGTTAAAGTGCCGGTTGAGCTTATAAACTCAAATATTTCATTTTCTCTGCACCAAAAGGAGTGGAACTGGACAATTTCCTCAGGCACGCTGGTATCTTGTGAGCTACTATTTAGCTTTTATTAATTCCACTTTGTCACAAATGAGTGATGATGTCATGCAACAAGTGCTTTTTTTTGGTTGTGAACTTTTCCTATATGGCATCACGGCAAACACTCTTTAAAGCTTAACTATATAGATTTTATGCCAAAAGAAACGATACGCTGGCTATTTACATCTCTTGCAAAGCTTTGATTTCATTCAAGAAGGGGGAACGTTTCCATGATGTAGAAACATCTTGAGTACTTACTTGTATTATTATGTAATGATATACTATGTGCCATGACCATAATTGATATACAGCATCGTTTATTTGTTTTGTTTTGTTTTTCCAGTCCCTAATCCAATGACTGTTGATAAGGAATCAGATCAATCAGCAGTATCACTAATGGAATCAAAATCGCCAAAGTCTCATCAATTGCCACCCCAATTAGCGAGTCATGAATGTTTCTCATTTTCTCCCATGGCTCCTTTAATTGGAATGGAACGTTGCTCAAACCTATATTCGCTCTGCTACTTAATTATATTTTCTGAGTGGTAGGCCAAGCCTTTTTCTTTGTTTGTGTCCACATAGTGGACAAGTGAGTGGCACCTGAATGTGTTACGGTCGCTCTTAACAACCTCAACATGCTCTGCGTTCTCGCCTCTTCTTCCATCACCGTCCCCCTCAGGGCCTCCTCCTCCCGGGCCCGCTCCGGCTCCTCCATCTGTTTCAATTAAGCGGAGGGCGGGGTGGAGCCAAGAGGTCAATAGCACGCGCACGGCGACACAGGTGTGCCTCCAGTGTGAAAAACAAGGAGTCGCCGTGTTTTGTCCCTCAGTTGGGGCTGCGCCGTCGGATCTGGACGAGTAAGACAAGGCAGCTGCCACGAGTGTTTGTGAGATAGCAAAGGTAATTTGGGGCCCACCGTGACAGGCAGTCGGCAACAATCTGCATACGAGACACTCGGATGCTTTATCTGCTGCCTCGCTCACTTACTGTATCTGCGCTCGCCTCCGTCGGCTTTTGTCTTGTTCACGCTGGACTTTCAGTCTTTTCATTGCATTGTTGTATGAGAGTGTTTTTCAGCTAGTCTGCTCATTGGATTAGTGGTGAATGCATTGCCCAGAGCCGTATTCTGGTGTTACAGTATTGCCAATTAGGAGGTGAACTGGTAAGAGCATTTGAAAATCCGCTGTTTTGCTTTTGAGCAGACCTATGCATCATGTGTTACATTGTTTCTGGATTAAAGTGACACCGCAAAAGATCTCACAACGAACCAGTTTGCACAGAGGCGTAAGAATAAGTCGAAAGAATGAAATAATTTTCATAATTATGTCAGATTTATTTGGCGTTTTTTTCGGACCGCTGGACACTCAAAGGAGTCACAATGCATACAGTGGTCATACAAATACGTATTCACACTCCGGTGGCGGTAAGCTACGTACGCCGCCACAGCTGCCCAAGGGGGATGCTGACGGCAGCGTGGCTGCCAGTGCGCGCCTACGGCCCCGCCGATCACCACCAAGCATTCACCCCCAGCCCTACACCAGTGTGAGTGGCACCGGAGGCAAAGTGGGTGAAGTGTCTCGCCTAAGGACACGACGACACATGACTGAGACAGAGCGGGAATTGAACAGTGGACGCTCTGATAACTGGACGACGTGACTCTTCCTCTGAGTCACGGCCGCTTGTTTTAGTTTTATGGCCTCCAAATGTTTTACGTACACATTTTTTACTGTCTTCGCTAGGTTTGAAAAAGACAAAACAATTTTCGGACAAATTCATTTCTGCCGCCACAGGAACCCCTTCGTAAACTCAAGATCTGGTAGCCTGGACACTCCTTAAAATTTAATTGTTGCATACCTGTCAACTTGTACGTTTTCCCCGAATTTTATACGTTTTTTAAATTTTTTTTTATCATTTCAAATCATGTACGGCGCATTACAACTTTTATCCGGGGGGGGAAAAAAATTGTGAACTGATCTCACAAAGTCCAGTTTGGCTCAAATCCTGATCGTCTCACCTGCTGGTAGCCAACGACAATGCCGTCTTCGATCGCTATATTGTCACGGCAAACCAGCAAAAGTAATCCTCAATCGTATATTTTTTTTCATCACTGCGTACAGTAGGTTTGATAAAGCATGATATGCGCATGCGCGGTAAGCCGTTATAAGGGTTTTTGTTGCTTTGTAAGGGGAATCGTAATCATTTATAAGGGCAGCTATTAGCCGAGGTTGACAGGTATGTTGTTGCCACTGAGAATGAAATAAAAGGTCAATGACTTTGTTTTTATTCCAACAATATTCAGCTTAATGGCAAAATTCCGGTTTCTGAAACATTGAGATTAACCCATTTACATGCGTTGGCAGACAGAATTACTCCTGTATAAATGCTAATTGTGATTCATTGCAATATCCCATCTAAACCCCGACACGTGGACAAGGTCTCGTCATTTCTGCTTCTTACTTTCTACCGTCAATAAAAGACATTATATTCATGTCTTTCATCACCCTAATAAGCTAGCCGTTTTTGTCTTTGTTCCACAAGTCTGGTGAGGTGCTGCGTATGACGTTTTCCAAATTTGTATACCTCCACTTGTGTATTTCCGGTGGGTACTCATTCCTGTACTCGAAAGATCCAGATTCCTTGCAGATGGAACATGCGCAGAACACATTGCAACTATCGACTCAACTTTACAGAGCGCTTTAAAAGCAACCATTGCTGCATACAAAGTGCTGCACATGGAGTAAAAATTTGACAAAGACAGCTAAATCAATAAATTAATGACATGAGAACAGTCAACACCATGAAACAGTGAAACATGCTGTGTAATAAAGGTTTTTCTTATCTTAAAAAGCCATAGAGGGAAAAAAATGTCTCTTTATAGATGGCATCACACAGTTGTTGAAGAGGCTACTCCTGAACCCAATTGAATGGGTGTGAACCAAATCAGCATAGCCAACCGAGGCACAGCAATAATTTCTCGGACTGTCTTCAGTTTTACCGGTTTGGATATTGTAAACAAGTTGCCTGTGCAGTATTAGCGGTACCTCGAAATTGAGGTTATGGCACGTGGAGACAATCTTTCATTCATAGAATTTTTCAGCTAATAGATTCTCGCAATTATTTCTTGAACGGATATTTAATATCGTTTTGAACTCCAGTTTGACATTAGTCACAATGGTTTTATCGCTCAGTTATTCTCAGCAGTTGAGTGACTAAGCCTCTCTTTATGTTGTGAGGTGTTATTGTGTCTCCATGCAATCTTTCTTTTTTTCTATTCAAGACAACCAACTCTGATTGCGTTGCAGTAACTATAATCGAAGAATTCCAAAAACCTCAGCCCAGCTCTGTATTTTCAAGCAGAGCATAAATATTCATTGAAATATCTTTTCTTGCTACAAATGTCTTTGCCAGTGTTTTGCTAAAGGAGAAACATGCAGTTTAACCAAATCGAGACGATCCCTCACTTGGTAGCACCTTCCTTCGCGGCGGTAACAAGATTTTGCAAATAATCAAACACCCAAATGGAATCACGTAAGAGTGATGGGCTTAACTTTTTGCCCTCATCAGCCAAAACAAATGGTTCTGTCACATTCCAAGGAAGTCAATTTGAACATGAGCCATCCTCTGCTGCCGGGGCTTACTGCAAGCAGTCATGGAGGTGATGAGCAATGCTACCAAAAGGGCTCGTTTTGACCAGCCGCTCAAACAAAAACAGCTGACCTCTTCATTTGTAATTCGACCTCATCTCAGCGGCTTCACTTGCACGCCAAGTGCTTCGGAAAGGAATGACGCAAGCGCATGGAAAGTCATAGAACCAATGCAGAAGCTCTTTTGACATAGGGTGCAGTCCTAATGACGTTCCCTCAAGCGCAGAGGAGATATGAAATAAGGAACACCAATGACTTTTACTTCTCTGGCTACTCGCAAGCCTGCAGACAGTTTGTTAAATATCACAGTGGAGGCAACTGGAGGCGAACACCACACAGAATATCTGGCAATTAAAGGCAAGACCGCACTTTTCATGGTGATATCCAAACCTGCAAATGTGAAATATTCACCAGTGTGCCTGGTGACCGCAGGACCGATCGTACATCTCATACTTGTTTAAATGGCGTACACACATACGGATGTTCAACATCGCTAATGACATACTCCACGTTGCAGAACTTTTAAATGGCATCTTTTTAAAAGATGCCCTGTACAATTGGAGCATCAGAACACAATGGACACGCATTTGGTCATTCCTGAATCTCAAAAACAACTTCCAAGACAGACCAAAGCACCTCAAAGGGCTTCAGGACTCAAAGCAGTGAAAGGTAAATATGGAATATCAAGACATTGTTCAAGGACGGACCAAAGCTCCAGAAAGAAGAAACAGTCTTTAGTCTTGGATCAGCTCCCTTGGCAAATTGAAGCAGTTCTTTGTGCTTACAAAGAGACAGTGGTGCTCACTAAATTATATATGTGCTGATCGTAGAACTGTTGTTTGATCAATTTGTACGTAATTTTCAGAATTTGATGAAGGCACATAGTGTCTTAAGATACCATCCATCCATCCATGATCTGATGCGATTATCCTCATGAGGGTTGCGGCCGCACTTGAACCTATCGTAGCTCTCTTCACGCACCCTGACCAGCTTGCCAGACAATCGTAGGGCACACATAGATGAACAACCACTCAAGGTCACAATTGCACCTAGGGACAAATTAGAACACGCAATCAACCGACCATGCTTTTGAAATGTGGGAGGAAACCGCAGTACCCGGAGAAAACCCACCCACACAGGCACTGAGAGAACATGCAAACTCCACACAGGAAGGCCGAGATTTTTTCATTTTATTATTATTATTTTTTTTTTAGGCGTGCTCAAGCAAATTCCAATGTAATGCATCTGCGTTGAAAAGAAGTCATGACCTGCTCATTTCTCAATCAATTTTTATAACGCTTAATCTCTTGTCCATGCCAAAGTGTGTGCTTTCAATCCAGAAATTGCATGTGGGAATTTTTGGTTTTTGTGACATCCATGATAATGGAACATGGCAGGTTAAGCCACTCGTTTCTCAGAATGCATTATGTGGCACAATATATGTAATCAATAAAGTTATAAGGACTTTAATCCTTTGTACGTAAAATAGTGACATCCAGGTCATATCCAACAAAGCATTGACATAAATCTTACAAATATACATATACTTACAGAATTTGCATCTTAACGCGCCATTCGTCAGACATGTTTGCCTTTTATTTCCTGATGGTAAAACCGCAGCAAGATACCATTATCGGCCGCCGTCATGAGTATTGATTTAAGGCCGGATATTAGCCTTATATGGATACCTGTTATTGGTACTCTCCCATCACTAATTCTTTGTGATCAAAAATCCTAAACTGCCCATTGCTTGTTAGGAGGAAGCTTCCAATTTCCAGTCTTTATGCTGAGCTACATTTACAATTTTATAGCTTTTTACCTTTTAATTGTAAATGCTGCGTACATGCACATGGGTTCGACATTTTGGGGTACATAATAATAGTGCGTGCTGTACGATGCGCCTGTCTTTTGCAAGCTCCATATCTCCTAAACTAATATCGGTCACCGTTAATGGCAGAAGTTGGGAAACTTGGCTATGTGAGAATGTCTTCCTCTGAGAGTCCCTCCATGATTAAGGAGATTACCTCGCCCCAGCATGGGAGTGCGCAACAAAGACACGGTATGTGAAGACAAAATATTACGTGCATGTTGTGCAACTATGTCATTAAGTTTTTCCTTTCTCTGAGCGTGATGTTATTCCCCGTGCTTTCACGACAAACTGTATAGAGTTGACAATAACAGCCTTGGCGTATTGCCACCTAGCCCCTGCTATAAACTGGAGAGGAGGGCAGTAGGAGAGAGAAGTGGCAGTAAAACAGACCAAAATGCTAATTACTTTTACTTGTAAGTAAGCTCTCTCTCTCAACTGCATTTCACTCTTGTTATATTCTGTTTTTAACATTTAAATGAGAAGTCATGGAATGTAGTGACAAGCAAATATAAATATGATTTTTCAAAGCAGGAGTTGGTTGGGAAAAAATGCTTGTAATATCAGTAAAAAGAGAAGAAAAATATCTTTTGGACAGATTTTCTGCCAAAATGAAAGAGGAAAAAAATCTATTTTGCAAGAAACATGAAGTGGATACGTTTGATTCTCCTTCGTGGTGAGACAGATCGAGCCTTGAGTTTGTCATGTGGTGTAAGGTGCCTGAGGATGACCCAGATGAAACCCATAAGACAGTTACTAAGGGGAGTGGATGATTGAGTTCTCTTGCTGTGAGGGGCCAGCACTACTGGACTACAGTGTCATTGCCACAGCTGCCTCGGTATAATTACAGTCTTTATCTAATGGGCTTGAGCAATTCTGTAATTCACACCCGCAGTGCTATTTGAACCACTTTTTGGGGACGAGAGTGCAAGCAAAAGTGGTAGTTAAGTCACGAAGGTCACATCACTGGGCTGTCAGCTGTGGTCTGAGGTGGTGAGTGTCTCCGCCCGTCACTTCAACCCTACCACCGATGCAGCCATCACTGTAATGACAGTGGTGACTTTGCCTCTGGCTTTGCTTTGCTCCGCTTGGTGGTCATGTTCCCCCCCACTCATTTTTTTGATGGTCATTATTTTTTGTCCTCTTTTGGCAGTTTGTATTATCCTGCGCGATTGACCCCACATTCGCCATCTGTGTTATCCTTTTATGGCCCCTGTGCACAAGGTCGACAGCTGGGATGTCCAGACATATTCTTCTTAGGGCCACACACAGCAAAAATTGAAGGATGCAAGGGCTACTTGGACATTCTTTAACTTTCATCCATTAAACAGATGGAAATCATCAAGCAAATATGTATTGTTTGTATGTACAGCGCTGGAGTGAAGGGACCACTGCAAAGTTAACTGTTAAATGATGTGTATTGCATTGTGCTCTATTTTCATTGACAGTGCACGTACGCTCAGTGTAAAAACTGGTGCATCTTTATTTTTGTGCCAGGGTAAGTCTAGTTTGCAGTGTTTGGGAATTTGGTAAATCACTCTGCGCCATGCTGGCCATTCTCGTGGACTGAGAGTGTTTTCTTTGACACACCCCCTGGTGCAACTGACAACCTGGTGTTTGAAAATAGACCAGACTTTAGGCAAAACCAGGTCTAAGTTGTGGCACATGTGGTGCAATGGGATTTTGGTGAATTTGATCAAGGAGCATTGAGACAAAATCTGTGCTCCGCTGATGCGGTGGATGTCATTGTATTTCTTACATTACTATGACACCGGCGTGCCGTGAGTGTTGTGACTTTAATGAGTAGCTTGTATAATTTATGCACCAGACAGTTGGAAGGGCAAAATCACCTGATATTGATGAAGATGTTCATCTTTACCGTCATGCACCTTTGTGTCGACTGTGCTGCAAGAAGTGAATTTTAGTAGGCTGCCACCATTTGCTCTGTCAGTGATTGCCTTTTCTGTAAATAACATTTTTTTTCTTTCTTTTTCAAAATGGGACATTAAGCATGGTTGTTTCAGCATGAAATGCATTTAAACAGATAAAATCAATGAGACAAAAAATGCGTAAAATTTCAGTTTTTTAAAATTAATTGTTTCAAACAAATGTCTTTACTTTTAGTGATCAATTACATGAAAATGGACTGTAGGTTAGAAATGACTCACAGAACGGATTTGGTCCAGGATTTATTTGCTGTACATGTTAGAAGTGCTGCAGATGAATGCACATGGCCGAATTCCAATCAATATTTCAAAAACACACTCTTTGAACAGGATGTCTTGTATCACTTTTGTTCGATGCATGCCACGTCACATGAAGATCAATAAAACAAGAGGTTTTAATAAAAGCAATGGATTCTTTTGCCATGTAATTACCATGCAGTCACCTCAGCGTCGCGTTGTGCCGCTCGCTGTGACGTCACAGACAACTGCTGTCAAGGGCAACACTTGCGTCGCGATTGCATGCTGTGTTCTCTGTCAAATAACATGCGGTCATGATGTGCGTGCGTGTGTGTGTGTGTGTGTGTGTGTGTGTGTGTGTGTGTGTGTGTGTGTGTGTGTGTGTGTGTGCGTGTGTCTGCGTGCATGTGTGGAAGGAAATACCACAGATTTTCAATTAATTGGGCAGCGTTACAACATTGTTTGAACACGCTATTGAAATATTAAGCTTCTTGTCTAGCATGTTTAAATTACAGTAAGTACAAAGCATTATGGTCATAACAGCGCAGCCTTATGTCGTATATTTTAAACAATGAACTGGCAAATTGGGGCGCAAACCCTGAGCCATGATACACATTGTATTCGATCATGAAATCTCTGCAGGCTAGGAAAACCGTTAACATCAAGTGCGATATAATGCTTGGCTTGTAATATGATTTCCCATAAAATCTACTGACGCCAACTGATATCAAGTGTTTCACAAATGTTAACTTTTATGTCTGCTTATTATCGTCATCAGGAATTCATTAATTCCAAATATCCAGAGTGGTTACATCTCATGTGGCTCTATTATAATCAGAGTGAGTGGCGCAATGGCAGGTGAGGTTGTCAATGCGTGGATGGAGGGCCAACTCTCAGCCGCAACCTGCTGTTTAGATGCAAGAACTCATTAGCATCCGCGTGGTTGGCCTCGCTTGTGGAAGACGACACAGTTGGACATTGATTGAAAATGTGCAATTGACGTACCGCTGAGGCGTTGAACAAGTAAACACAGCCTTTTGTCTGCACTTTCAAGTAAACGCGATGCCTTTTTTCCCCCCAAAATGGCCTCTCGAGTGTGTTTAGGACAGGGCTGAGTGAAGCCTGGAACCAGCTGCGAGTGGATCTGGCTGCCTGGCAGACACTGAGCCTGCTGTGTTACCAAATGTGACATTAGGCAGATGTTGATCTAAATATAGAAATACTACAATGGTCCCAGTTTTCACCCATCTTGGTCAGGAGCTTAATGAATATCACCTACTGGATTTTCCACACTTTGAGGCACTTCGGTGTATAAGGCGCATCTTCAATGAATGGCCTATTTGAAAGCTGTTTTCAGATACAGGGCGCACCACATTATATAAGGCACATAGAATAGAAGCTACGATAGTGGCCGGGGTTACGTCATGCATCCAATATATGGAGCTACGCTAAAGGAAATACAATACAACACAGCTTTATTGACTGTATTGGCCCAAATATAAGACTCTTTTTTGCATTGAAATAAGATTGAAAAAGTGTGGGTCGTCTTATATTCAGCGTCTAGACATTATATCCATTCAGGATGCTAGATAGCGCCAGATATCATTGAAGCGAATGCTGAACTTGACTCCCCAGGCCAAAGCGAACCCCTGTCACGAAGAATAAAAATAAAAATAGCGGTAGCACGAAGAAGAAAAATAAAAAATAGCAGTAAGAAAGAAAAGAGAAGAAAATAATAGAAGAGATAACAGAAAATGGAGAAACGACAAACTGGAGAAAAGTGGGTCGAAGATCGGCCGGGTTAATCAGCAGCTGAGGAGAAGTTATGATGTAATTTACATTTCAAAAACCAGAAGCCATTCATTTACGAATGTGATTGCACTTTAGTTTACATATTTAAATGTTCAGATATTAAGATTTGAATGAGGCAAAATAACATGCTTTTTCTCTCAATTATATTGTTATAATCATTTGTTTCAGATGTACTGTAATACTTTTCTGTATAAAACTTAATTTGGTGTTCAAAAAGTCTTTTTTCAAACTTGAATCTTGAAAAAGAGGGGGTCGTCTTATATTCGGGCCAGTACGGTATTTAGAGCCTTCTCAACCGCTGCAGCTGTAACAAAGCGCTTGACAGAACATTTAAAATAATACGTCCAAGAAATCAGAATATTGATCCATATATGAGGGGCATCGGATTATAAGGCGGACTGTGGGCTTTTGAAAAAGTTGAATGTTTTTAGTGGGGAAAATACGGCGCTTACAAAATGTTAGGCCTGCTGGCCTAATGACCTTAAAATGCACACTAACACCTGTGATTGAAATTCATTTTACCTTCTCTAAACCTCTGACTGCGCAATTCCAACTGTTCAGTAATACAGTACTGTTTGCAAAACTTGCTGTTTTCTAACAAAGAGCTTAATGGCAAAGATCAAAACAGGTGTTTGATCCATGAAAATTCCCATGAATATCCACTTCCTCTGCCGTTATGAGACTCTTCCGGTTTGTCTGCATCACTGTTACAACCTACTGATAACACTTAGCTTGGATCCACAAGTGGACCAATTCAGAGCTACAGAGAGACTGGAAGAGTCACACAAAGGTGAGAAGTGGATGCCCTTGAAAATGTGTCGGTTTGATTAAATGGATCAGACACCTGTTGTGAAAGTTGCCATTTACAGTAGCGTGTTTTTCGTCAGACCTATTCAAACTGTTACTTTTGGACTTGTCAGCATCATTCACTTCCCGAAAAGAACAACTGATCCTAAAATTAACAGATTCACACTGTTCTATATTTAATTTGAGAATCTTATAATTACTGTCGCACTTACGACTGGCAGGTTGCACATTTTATGTTATTTTAAAAGTAAAATCTATTTACAATAGATTTGTTTCCCTACTGTAGTCGTCATGAAGTAAACCAGGCTCTTAAAAAAACCCATGAAATCCATAAACTAGTAAAATAGTCAGTGTACCATACAAACTATTTCAAAGCTGCTATTTGAAGTTAAAACAAAATGAACTGTAATGTACTTAGAGTCCGTACACAATCTGTTCTGGAACACAGCAGTGGCACATAGCGTGATGGTGGGGTACAAACGGCCAGGTGCTAATGGACACGCAGCCGTCATGCATAAAGGCACCCCATCATACACCCACGCACACAAACATATTGGCGTGCCACATTGCGCTGTTACAAATTGGAGAAAATGACAATATGGATTGGATGAGTGCAGTCTGTCTATGAAGCACATGATGTGTGTGATTGCCGTGCAGCTCCAGCCAAATGGCGAGTCTTGTGCCGAGCAAACAATGTGTCATCTTTCATGGTTCCGCACGTCGAGCTCGGTGTTGTGGTAGCAAACTCAACACAGATCACGATTCAGCCGTTGGGCAATATAAAATGAGGAAACTGAGAATCTCATTACTTCTTTTCTGGCCTTTTGGGTAGATTGTTTTCTTTTCCAAGAGTGAGTCAGGGAAATGATGTGTGTCTGTGTTGCCATGTAGACGCTAGTGAGTAGAGTGAAGCTTCTCAGAGAATAATGTGTGTCGAGTGGTACCTTGACTGACCAACTTGAGAATTTTCCTAGGTATAGAGCCATTGTTTAGTATTTATTTGTACGGTAATTTTTTTTTCGCTTTGGGTTGTGCGACCCAAAATTTGGAGTACCAGTAAGGTTCGCATAGGCCCCCGCTAAACGATGGCAGAGGAAAACCACAGCATCCGCCAAGCATCACATTTCAAATTGGCAGGAATCCAAAGGCACCTTGTTAAAGGGGAACATTATATTTAGAAATGCAGATAATCTGCAGGGAAGCATATAAATGGAGGTCTTAGTTGCACTAAACACAAAGTCATCTTGCAGTTAATTGTTTGCTTTCAATTTTGTGTGTTTGTGTATAAAAATTACCGTGTCATCGCAGTGTTTGTAATTAAAATTATAATCACTATTTGCAGTAGGCCCTATCATAGTCTCTTCACATACAAATCAACTTGGTCACCAAGCCAGAGACAGAACAAATTTGGGAAAAATAGCATCACTTTTTCATATTTTTGGCCGACTGAAACATGTATTCATCGTGCCATTGAGAGAAGCTAAGAGGAGGAGCTGCACGCCAAAATCCGGCTAGTGATTTACATCACATCGTCGTCTCAATCATATTGTCGTTTTTGTTCTCCAGGAGTTAAGAGAAACATATTCCAAATGAACTGCCCAGGGAGTTTAAACTCTCTTCATTATTGGCAGCAGTGAATGTGTTCTGTCCTCAGCAATGACAACTTCGTCAAGATTCAAATCCACAATTCAGAACTCTAACAATTGCAATTTGCCAAGCAATGCTCCAGTCTCACTTCTTTGCGGCCAAATTGCCTGCTCGGAGCAGGGGTGATTAGTTTGCCGTGCAATAGCACTTTATGTGCCAGTCTTTGTGTGAAATTGAGAGGGGTCTTGTTGCCGAGTCGCCGTGCCCCTTACTCAATTGAAACTATGAAAAAAAAGCACCCTTTGGGTGGTTTCCCAGACCTCATTACCCAAATGCTTCCGCATTGGGTAAAGGTTACGCATCAAGATTCTGACCAGGATTCTCTGATGGCTGCCGTCAGTGAGAGGCTTCAGCAAGCCAGCATACACAAGTTTCGCTTTGACTCGACAATGTGCTTTCCTCGCAAAACAGATGCTCTGGGGAAACTTTGAGTGCCTGTTTACTGTAGGTCACGGAATCCGTGCCTTTTATTAAGCAGGTCCGTTTTTGCCCTCTGAATATTCCCAATGGCATTAGTTGCTAACAATAATGAAACCTGTTCGTTTTGACTTTGCTAAGTCCTTCTCAGAAAGTACTAAGGATATTAAATTTTGCAAGTGTTTCCGAATTGTTGGGTCATTCCGATCAACAATGTCTTTTTTTGGATAGAAATGGAAATTTCTCGTATATATGTGCAAATAGAGACAAGCACGTGGTGGTTATCTGGAAAATTAAATTGAGGTAACTGCACTCTTTTTAGTTGTTGAACATAAACTGTAACAAAGAAGCTTTTTGCATTTGAAGATGAAACAACCCCGACAACCAATAAGAGTCCAGTTGTCTTGATATATGACCCTGTCACCGTTTATTAAAAAAAATCAACATTCTTGAGTCACACAAAAGTAGTTTTTTTTTTTTTTTTTGACTGTATGAACATTTCAGGGACACATATGAGAGAAATGTTCTCATCAACTTACGGAGCCTCCGTAAAGATAAATCAGACACGACAGATATGCATAAAATCTATTAATGACTTAGAATATTAAATCATCCCTCTATTGCCTCTCCCTGAGTCATGGTTCCTTAATTACCAATTACTCATATGAGCTGTGTTCCTCCAAAGAGGAGTGGCCCATCATCCAAGAGTATGTATGCAGGTCTAGGCTGACAATCCCATTTTTTACATCAAGTGTCTTGGAGTACCCCAACCCGATGCTAACCATAATCAAGTCAAGTCAAGTTTAATCAAGTCAAGTCAAGTACAACTTTGTTGTCAAATGTGCTGTATGTACAGCACAGATGAAATTTCTTCCCTCTCAAGACAACATACAGCAAGAGGAGCCGCTGCGGGTGCCCACACCGCCATCAAAAGAAAAGTTAACAAAAAATGACTAAATAATGCAAGACAACACATTAGCCACAGACAATTGTGCAATCTTAACCACTTTCCTTCATACATTTCGTTATCTAAAGCAGTTATAGATGAAAGAGGAGCGAATCAAAGTGTCCTTTTCACCAGTGGACCAAAGACGTCATGCTGAAATGTGCACGTCTGTTACAAGCTAAGCTTGAAAGCAACAAGAAGCTGTAGCATCCATTAACGAAACGAGATTGGCTCTCTTCTCCCCTCCCGTTTAAATCCGCTTCAATTCCAAGCCGCGACTCCAAGTTCCACATACGCATCGGCGCTCTGCGCTGACGCTCCTTTCTTCTCATCGTCGGCTCCTCAAGCCATGCATCCATCCAGCCGCAGACTGTCCATCAGCACCGACCTTTCCACTGAACAAAGCAGGGCTGTGAAAATGCTGCCTATTTCAGGCGCAAGACAGAAGCGCCCCGGGGCTGTCCAGCAACGACAGTCAAATGGCGCCGACATTCCTCCCAATCAAAATCAGTGCTGGTACACGCGTGCCGCCGAGAAGGCGCAACCACCAAGCACAGATGCTTCCTCTTTGACAAATGTCATGGGCAAAAATGCTGAAAACAGTCCACATCAGGTCCACACGACATAACAACAACACCATGTGACAAAACAAAAGACAAAATCGACAAAAAATTAAAAATCGTCAAACTCAAATGAGAAACTATTACAATTGATACAGGCTCGCCAGGCAATATATTAGGCATGGCAGCTAGATTGTGTACACAGCCTGAATGACATCATGCCAGGGGTGACGATCCCACTTCTGACAACTATTGTCATGGACAAACCTCAACCCAGATTGAAAATCTATTTACGAGGCGAAAACAGATAGACGGTACACCGACCACAGCATCAAGAAGCGAGGCTACCTGGCATGGTAGCCAGATCATGTACACAATCGTAGCAACCGCACGTTCCTACTTTTTCCGGATTGGGTCGGCCCCACATCGGTCACACTTCTGACAAATATTTTTTCGGAGGAATCCTCAACCTGGTTTATGTGTTGAAACACCTGTCCTCTGACAATGACCAAAATCCATGTCTGACTCTCCAAATATTGAACCGCTCTTCAGTTGAATGTCCGTGCTTCATCATTCCTTCAATACTAATTTCTTAGTCGATCGTTGAAGAGTGAGCCATCCAACGGAGCGTGTACGAGGGTCTAGTCCTTTATGCTCACTGTCTGAGCACAATCGTAATCGTTTCTCATTTGAGTTTGACGATTTTTAATTTTTATTAGTCAACTCATTTTAAACTCCCCCCGACTTTGAGGGAAGCATTGGTGAAAATAGGAAACGGCGCAGTTTGGCACGAGTGGGAAAAGAGGAAATGAAGAAAGGACGAGTGTCAAATCTGGTGCAGTGGAAGTGGTCTTGGCAGGAAACTGAAGTTACCATAGCGACGAGCGAAACCTCTGCAGCAAATGAGAAGCTAGAGAAAAGCAGGGTGGGGGGTGAGAGTATGGACCTTGAGGTTTTGTGTCCCTCTGCGTTCACGTGTTCTGCTTAGGCAAGTGTTCTGCGCAAGTGTATGATGGTGTAAAATCACTTCAAATATTGTGGCTTGGCGCTGCAACCTCCTCCCATTCATTACAAGAGAGGAATTAAGTTAATCAAAGCACTATTTAGCTCATCAGTGCTTCGCTGATGACAGTTCCTGGTTGAAAGGATATGAAGCGGCACAACTTTCATTAACATGTGGGTGCTGTGTGTTATGTCGATGGTAACTGTAGCTCTGATGCACCGAACTGCCGGAAGAGCTTCCTTTTTTTTTTTTTTTTTTAATAAGCTGTGCGTGAGGCTTCAGCTCCACTATATGCGATGGATGTGTGTAATTAAACACAGTTGTACAATAAGGCTAAATAGTTAGCATGCCCTCGTATATACCTGTAAAAAGATTTTCATGAATTTACTGACCCCCCACAAGCGATGTTTTTAATGGTTAAGTGAAGTTTTGTTTAGCCCTTAATCACAAAAGAATCTCAAAAGGGCTTCACAACCCCACTGATGACAAATATTAGCGACATCTCCTGTTTTAAACCCCCTCAACCGTTAAATGGAAACTAAGGATAAAGGAGACCAACTTTGTGATTGTATGCTTTTAAAGGACGCAAAAGAATCGGGGTTAAAAAAGCATAGTTACTAAACTGGATTTGAAAGCATCTGTACGTGGGACCGACTTGACTTCCGTTAGCAACTTTTGCAATTTGCGTGCAGCTAACTGCCACTTTACCTTGTTATATATTATAATAGACCTGTTTAGCGCAGTTGGCGCAGGAGCCAGTTAGCCTTCTGAAGGCTTCAGTCATGAAGTTTCCTCAGCCTGGATTTGAAGCCCGTTTAATGGGTTAAACTAATGTACCCTGATCAAGATATGAGACAGATACCGGCTCATGCTATTTGGAACAGTAACCAGGTGAATCCCAAACCGATCACACTTCTGATGCCAATTTCATTTTTACCTGGATTTTGAAACGCAAATTCCTTTACTGCGATATATTAATATACAGTACTAGCCTGAGTTAATTTTTGAAAGCATACTGTGGAAGAGACATTACAAGTATACCCAGCAAGCAGAGATACAACTAAGAATGAGCTTTATTTTGGTTCACCTTCTGCCGTTGTCATTTATCTATAAGTTTAACACAACTTTTAAGATCAGTTCCCAGACAAACAAGCCAGTGAGAAACTTAACAAGCGGGTTTGTCAACAGTTTCTTGACAAGCTTTAATGGAACAAATGGGACTCATTGATCTCAGTCTAGTTATCCACACACATTACTTGTCAAAGTCTTCATTCCCTCCCATATCCTATTGTGAAGTCGGCATGAAGCAACGTTCCTTGGCAGTCGCCATCACTTTTCGCATCATCTGATATGGTCTGGCACCTGCTAGCATCTGGTGGGCATTGTGGTGTGTGTGTGTGTGTGCGTGTGTGTGTGTGTGTGTGTGTGTGTGTGTGTGTGTGTGTGTGTGTGTGTGTGTGTGTGTGTGGGGGGGGGGGGGGGGGG